>JAWNPR010000149.1:2125000-2377500 GCA_035047405.1 Drosophila stalkeri | reverse complement strand
AGCAGAGAAAATAAAAGTCGAAAACCATAGAGGAAAAAACACTGAGAAATAATGCAAAATTGTGCCTGGTATTTCCGCCCATAAACGAGTTTAGATATGTATTTTCCTGCTCAGCGATGAGTCACGATTTCCACGCCGAGTGCAAAAACTTCGCCGTCTTAATATGCAGCAATTAACAATCTGATCTGAAATCAAAGTGGGAAAGTCGACCAAACAAACAATTTCCACTTGGCCAGAATCTCGAATATGCGCAGACCAGAAACTGGTTAATGCACTTTTAGCAACTACCAACAGATAATAAAGAAGAAGAAAAACAAAAATAAAATTAAATAAAAAAGAAACTTAAAAAACAAGTCAGTATAAAATAATGGCCACAAAGAGATTGTAATAAAAATAATAAAAAAGACAAAAATTATAGCAATAAACAAGTGAATATAAATAAATCAAGCCAGCAGCGACGGAAATACCCTAACTTACATATGAAATTAAGATGACCATTTTTTAGAAAGTGGAATTATCCTTTCTTGAATATCGTGAATGTATTTGATAGAAAATGATAGAAATTTGGTAAACAATATTTTAACGGAAGATATTAATTTATATTGACGAAATATTCATATATCGTATATAATATATTAATATGTATAATATAAAATATTAAATCATATATGTATCATGATATTCAATATCAAGTAAACTAGAGTGATCATACTTTGATCAATAGTTGTGGTATATATATATGTATATATACATACATATCAATGGTTAGTGATATTGTCTATATGATAAACATCCAAGTGCAATTAGAGTGACCATATTTTGAAAAGTTCTCTTTGATAAGAAGAAAAATTGATTTTTATCTACATTTACATTTGCATCAACTGCCTTGGCTTAAACTCTTTATACCTACAAATTAATTTCATATATTTATTTTTTTTTTTTAACATATTTCCAACTCGTTGCAAACTGGCTGAGATAGTCGAGGTAGCCCGTGTAATTTATACGCAAAATGTACAAAAATATGTATGGCAATTTGGACCACGTTCTTTGACATGAATTTATGGCAATTTAAGACAAGTTTTTAATTATTTTCTGTTGCATATTGTTGTTGGTTGTTGTTAGTTTTGTCTTTTGTTTGTTGTTGTTGTTGTTGTTGGCGTCGTCGTCATTTGCTGCCGCTTGGCATAATAATAATTTAAATATGGCAGCGAGCTGAAATGAAGTGGCACAAGGCATTAAATCATCGCGTGCAGCTAAAAGGATAACCAACTAGCAACAGCAACTAGCAACTAGCAACTTGCAACACGACACAGTGGCATCGAATCATGTGAATTTGACACAGAAATTGCAGCGCTGCATTAAGTGGGGCACTTAACAATTAAAATGTTAATTATGAAAAGTAGTACACAATTAACAATATATATGTATGTGTGTATGTATATGTGTGGTAATATAAATAATACTATCTACATAATAATAAAAGACAGCAAACACGTTTCATTAAAATTTTGCTGGCTGTTGCAAACGTTGTTGTTGCTGCTTCTTCTGCTTCTTCTTTTGCAATGCAATTTGTATGCAAATGCAAATACAATCAACAATGCACAAACACACACACATACATATACACAGATGCAGTTGCAGCTACATTCACAACTACAGATGTATGCGAAGGCAATGTGATTAGCATAATGGTCTACAGGCCATAAATAATGCATTTTAGCATAATTGTTTATACTTGGCTCACAAACGAATGGAAAACGCCTTTAAGCCACTAATCGAGCCTTGAACTTGCCTCACTATACCTAGTGTTGCAATGTGATACTAACAATAATTAATATATATATATATATATAGTAATATAGTATATCTCAGTTGAATTAGTACACTTGATGCTATCCTCATTTATGTCTGTGTGTGTGCTTTAACAAGCCTGCCTCATTAGAATTGGCAAGTGAAGTGCCTCATCGTTCGTTCTTGATGAGTGCAACTTTCTATCGCTCCATTCACTTGTTGCCGTTCGAGCGGGTCTCGCAAATGTTTGTCTGCCGTCGCCGCCAATCGCCAAATGCAACAATGTCTAACTGTCTGTGACGAAGTGCAGCAAACAGACTCTCGTCTACAACTGTCATGAAGCCTCTCGCCGCTCATCCGCCTCCTGCTGCCTCCGCCTCCTTCTAAGCCCGTTAACCCCGCGCCATTTGGCCATGTTCGTGTTCATTTTGCAGTTTCAGTTTCCGCGCTGCAACTTTGTAATTAACTTTTGTCACGACGCCACCAACTCCGAGTGCAATGAGGATGAGGCTGACTGACTGTGTGGAGGACAGGGATACCAGGGAATGGGTCGGAATGGCAGTCGATGCCATGGCTGGCCATTAAAGCAGCTTTTCAGCTGAACGAGGCTGTTCAAATTGTATTTATTTATTATGCGCACTGCTCGACTTAATATATTTTATTTACTTTTTTGTTTTTCCTGTTTTTTTTTTTTCATTTTTCATTTTTCATTTTCATTTACAGCGCAGAGCAATTGACGCATAATTACTTTATTTATGCCTCAATTAGTGGCGCATTAATTAAGCACACACACATACAGAGTCAAGGTTAGCCTTCTGTCTATCCGTCTCATTCTCGCTTATTCTTTCTATGTAATTGCATTTATGCTTTATGCGTCTTTCGCATTTTGTAGTCGGGCGCATTTGACAAATGACTTCACATCAATTCTAAGGCACACACACACACACACACACACATACACACAAAAGTGATTAGAAGAGAATTATTTGTAAGGCAATATAAGAGACTGCAGAGTGAGAGAGAGAGAAAGAGCGAAAGAGAATGGGAGAGAGCAAACACCGAACAAAAGACACACATCGAATTCGCGCTTGGCGTGCAAAAAAAAAAAAAAATACTGAAAAAATTGGCAAAGGAATTTCTTAACGACTTCAGCATGCCAAAATTAATGGCAATAATTAAAAAAAAAGAGAAAAAAAAAACAACAACAACAATAACAACAGCTGGAAAGCACACGAACAAAGAAAGGAAACCAAAGCCCGAACCATTGCTATTAGCTGCTAGAATTCTAAATACCCTAGAAGCAAAAATGTTGCACCAGACAAGTTAGTCAAATATCAATTTATTGAAAATATAAGTTTACTGTAAAAGGAATATATAAAATAAATATATTTTAGACATTGTATATCTGCTTACAGTTGCAGTCAGATATACATATGCCCCAACTAGGTACGCCATAGCAGGGTATGCGCTAGTCGAAAACTAGTTTGCAAATGTCTCGTGACAGCACAATATAAAAGGCAGCATTTCCAAATTATATAACATGATATCGGCAATGGGATCTTCCCAAACTAACCACCACTAACTCGTAGGTGGGCATCGGTGCTGCGAGGGGGGGAAGAGCAGCTCGCAAAACATTTATGCAACGAAATGCATTTGGTCGAGTGGTAAAAAGCGCAGCTGATTTGCAAATATTTGCACTATTGATTACCAGCCACATTATAATTCGTATGCCCAGCCAATGCAATGCTGACCCATCCCACCCGATCCCTTTTGACCACCAACACCTCCTGCTCCGTCCTCCATCCAGACTCCAGTAATGCAGTCAGCAAATATTTTCATTGCTGCCGCTGCCGCTGCTGCTGCTGCTGCTGCCTTTTTCCAATTTAATTTATCGCAAATATTCAATCAAAATAATGATGTGAGTGAGCAGCGGAAATGGCGCTGAGCGCTGAGCGATGGCTGGATGAAAGGATGAATGGATGAAAGGATGGCATGATTAAGTTAAAAATGACAGCGAATTTACAATTGAGGAAGTCGAACAATACCCTGTAATTGCAATTAAATAACGTAATTAAGCTTGAATTGTGTAGAGGATCAAATGATTATTGCAAAGCTCATTTGATCGGGTATATGCTGATACAAAATACCCTGCACTTGGTATGCAGCTCAATTGTCAATTTTGTCAATTATATATTATACCCTGTAATTGAAATTGCATTTGAATAATTCTACAACTAATAAGCAATTGCATTTGCAGCTATTTCAAGTACATCCCATATTGTATCTTTAGTAATTAAATAATATAATCAACTAGCTGAAACTAGTTACAGTTGCAAATTATAGCGCATGAACAAATGATTGACGTATCTCCACGAATATGCTCTGCAACGAATAAACTACAATTATATTCTCGACACTCAAGTTCATATACCCTGTAGTTTTAATTTTATCAATGATCAATCTGAAATTTCAATTCAATTTCAAGTCAACTTAAATTTTGTCCATCATTTACCCTCCTAGCTGAATTACAGGGTATTATGAAATGGCTACAGCAAATTGAATTAGCACTCGCTGCTTTTCCGGATGGCATTTCTTGCTCATTTGGCTCCGTACGAAAATTTGACTGCACATTTAGATGAAAGTCTGGCAGGAGCTGTAGAGCTGTTGGGACTCGAGCTGTTTAAGAATGCAAGGCAGCGCAGCGAGCAAACGAACAATTGCAGCCTAATTGAAAGCTAAATTGAATAAAATACACACACACACACACACACACACACACACAGACAGACACATACAAAGATAAACGTCAACACATGCTAACAGACTGAGAATCAAGCTCAGCAAAAGGATAAAAAGGAAAATTTTAGCCAGATCAACGGCGCACGCTCAGCACGTACAATTGCACCCAACCCTGTCCATGTCACCCTCATCTCCACCCCCCCACCACCACCTCCATAAATTTGTGCTGTGTATGTGTTAGATAGCCAGACTAACCAGCTACATACAGAGTGTCCATCCACAAGCAAGGAATTGAAGCGAACAGTAGCAGCTCTGAATGCCTGGCACACAGTGCCTGCAGGATAATAACGTACACACACACACACACACACACACATATACACATATACTCACATTCATATATACAGACAGCATTTTGTGCAAGGCGGCGTCGCATTGTGGGCGAGAAAATTGTGGAAAATGCAAAATTAGCATGAATACGAAATACAAGTTAAATATTTGAGCTGCCTCCGGCTGGAGAGATAGAGGCACAGACGGAGATGGCGACGGAGCTCTGGCAGTTAAGTAAAGTAAGGGAAAAGAATGAGAGAAAGGGCAACTCCTGTACAATCATAGAAATTGCATATACCATTAAAGCAAATCGGAAAAGGTATATCTCTGTATGTGTGTGTGTGTCTGGTAAATGCATCATTTTGCTGCAGCAGCATTTACAAGGATGTGCCAAAGGATATTCATTGGATGCTGTTTTAATCGCAGCTCCTGCACTAAGTGCTGACTCACTTAAACCAATATTATTATTGAATGGATAATAGAATAGAAGGCATAAGCAAAGTTAATGAAGCAAATACAAACATTTTAGCATTTCACTTCACTTGAAGAGAATATCTGATTGCACCAGGCATCAGTAGAGTTTAAGAATATATAGAATATCTTTATATAGACCAACTCTGAACCTTTGTACTCACATGGAGATTTTTGATATGTCCAGCATTATCTCGCTCAACTTCTTGCTTTATAGTGTTTACTGTACTGACAGACCTAGATAAAGAGGAATAAATAAATATCGCAACGACAGAGAAAAGCATGATAACTAATATTTGATTTATTTATATTTTATTTACATTTTGCTGCATATATTTTTCGCTGTTTTATTTTATTTTTTTCACCTTGTTTTCTTTATTTTTATTCATTTATTGTCGTTGTTGTTGTTGTTGTTGCAGTTGCTCTTCTCCCGCAAACTTATCAGCGACTTTGACATCGGGGACATGTAAATAATTTATATGGCATACCCTGTTATATGTGTAATTTATGACAGGGTACACACAGCCGACACACACACACACACACACACACATTGGTGCGTGCATCAGTTCGAGGTGTGAGTTATAATTGTGCTCCGTCCTCACTGTTATCAGTGTCAGAGAAAGACAGCGGCAAGTGAGAGAAAAGTGAGACAGAGAGTGTGTTTGAGGGAGAGAGAGAGAGAGAGGGATAGAGATAGAGATAGAAAGACGGTAGAAAACGATCAATCTGTCTAGTTGTCGTTGCCAGCAACAGTTGATACCACGATTTTTCAAGTATAGGAATTATATGAAATACATATTCTAATATATAATATTATATTTATATTTAGATAATGTTCCCAGATGAAAATCTTCAATAAATTTCCCTACATATTGCCAAAAAAAAAAGACAAAAGCTGAATTATAAATGTATCTTTAAATAAACATATTAAAAGTTAAATCTCTTAAGTATTTCTCAACTTTATAGCTTACAGTTCAGACCACAGCTCACTTAAATCATTTATTAAATTTAATTATATGAAACATATATATATATATATATATATATATATATATATTATATCTTATATCAAATTCACTTGTTATAGGCACATTTACATATTTCTATACATATATAATTTAATTTGATTCATATATGTTAACCATAATTAGCCTGCTCAGTCGTATGAAGCGCATCGTTCACTACGCTCGAATCGAAGTAAAAATACTTTTCTTTACCTTTTATTTATTTTTTATTAGTTGATGTTATTTCGCTGCTTGTTGCTTGTTATCAGCACAGCGGGCAATTCAATGTAAATAGTAATAAACTTATTTACACACACACACGCACGCACGCACAACCAGGCACAGCTAATTGATGTTTGCTCTGCGCGCAATTTTCTTTTCAACGCATTTTCTGTAAAAATTGAAGCCAACTTTTGACGACGCACACAGCGAAAAAGAGAGGCACCTTCTCTCTCTCTTTCTCTCTCTCTGTGTGTGTCTCTCTCTCTCTTTATCTCTCTGTCTGTCTCTTTTTCAATTGAAGGCCGGAACGTTTAGTTCGTTGCATGTTGCAGTTTATGTTGGGCCCAAAGATAAGAGGCCACTAATCTCTATTTGCGTCTATCAATTCGCCTCTTTGCTTTATATAAGTATGTTTACTCTACCAAGAAATAAATAAACCTGCATTGACATAGTAGAAAAAAGAAGAAGAGAAGAATAAGCAGAACAATGATAAATAGTTGGGGAAAAAAAAAAAACGAAATTGAAATAAAAACGTTTCGTAGCAAACAAACGAAACTCATAAACATTTAATTAACTTTTATGAACTGCGCAAATAGTGGGACAACTGCAACTTTGAATACCCTGCTAGAAAATGAATAAAAAATTAGAAAAGGTATTGAGAGGTATTAAAAAAAGAACAGATATTAATAGTATATAAAAGAAATTATAATAGTATATTTGTCCTCAACTGAATTGATAAAACTAAACATCTGAATAAAAACCTTCATCGAATATAAATGTTAAGTGAATAGAAATCTAAAATTAAGTCAATTTATTGTCTAGGTTTGCTCACATAATCGAGCAGTATTGTAATACTATCGTTTTTTGCATAAATTATTCCAGCAGTTCGATAAACTATTATTATAGGCATTATTAATCAGATAAATATATTGATAATTTATATTTAAACTTTTTTTTTACATTTCAAAATTCTGACTATCAATTGCATTGCAAGGGTATTTATTATTCGATGTTGTCTGAATTCAGTTTTCCATTTTGTACTTTTTATATGAATTCATAAATAACTAAAGCCCGTTTGTCATTGCAATTGTTGTTCACTTTGTTGTTGTTGCTGCTGTTGTTAGCCATGGCCTATGCAAACACTGTGCAACAAGAGAAAAATCTTGATTATTGGCATACCAATACAGACACATATATATATAAATATATTCACATATGCATATTTGTGTATGCTTTTTTTTTTAATATTATCTGCATAAGAAAATCTGTGCACAAATAATTGCCAATTTTTCCGATTTTCAATTGCGTGCAAATTTATTTAAATGTAATTTATTTATGCCTTTTTTCTGGCACCTGCGACATGCAAATATTTTTAGAAAGCATTCGCAGAAAATGCCTGAACAGCTTCCCAGCTTCCCAGCTTACCAGCTTCCCTGCTTCCATTCCCCTTCAACAGTTTGGGTAAATATACATAAATGGCTCCAAACTCTGTTTGCTGAAATTATTTTGTTGCTTTGTCACCAGCTGAGGCCGAGAGCCATTTGAATGCCAATTGGACAGCTCCTTGTTGCAGTTGTGTTTGCATTGCATTATGCTGGCCAAGACCTAACACACACACACACACACACACACACACTAACAGTGGGAAAATATTTTACACATGTGGAAAATATAAATCATATTTTTGCTGGCAATTTGCACAAACGATTTGGTTTGTTGTTCTGTGCAGACCTTCGTCTGTTTGTGCAACATTTATTTATTGTTGTCTGCGCAAATTCGAGAAATAAGCCTCTTTAATTGGCCAATCCGCATCACTAGACAATCTGTGCACACATAACTATGCAGTTGAAAAGCCAAAAGCATTTCGACTCCAATTTTTGAATTAAATTTCGCCTCCAATTAAACCAATTACATTCGGTTTGATAAAAACGTCCACTTGAGGCAAAATCTTTATCAGTCTTTGGCATTTGTCAAGTGTAGAAAACGAAATTGATATTCTAACGAAATTTATTAATCAATTGAGTGAGACAAATTTAGAAACAGAAGTGGTTCTTGAGGTATATATATATTATACAGATAATAAATAAAAATAAAAATAAAAATAAATATATATATATATATATATATATATATATATATATATATATATATATATATATATATATATATATATATATATATAATATAATATATATATAATATAATAATATACAAGAACAACTTAAACTATAAAATACAAATAGCTCCGAAGCAGCTACAAAAGTCTTTTATAAACATAAATTGTCAAAGCCTTTAATGGTGCGCGCAACATATTTTAGACCAAGTAGCAACTGCAGCAGCAACTGCAACAACAACAACAACAACAACAATAAATGGCAACCGCAGCTGTTATTTCTCTTTGTTGTTGTTGTTGCTGCATTTTTGCCATGCTCGTTTTTTTTATGTATTTGGCTGCACAAATAAATTGCACATAAATCGCTGGCCACATAAATTTTACATGTTGCCGGCGTGCAGACTCGAAAAAAAAGAAACAAGTCGAAATTATGTGTCCGCTGCAAGCATAAATTATACAAAGAGCGAGAGAGGGAGCGAACGAGTGAGAGAGAGAGAGAGAAAGAGAGAGAGAGAGACAGAAGGGGTAGATTGCAGCTGAATGTGTGGCAATTAAAATATTTGCGCGTCTAACTACAAATTTCCTTAATTATAGAAATGAAATAAAATTATTCAGCTAATTGCGGCACTAAGCAGAACAGCTCGGGGCTGTTTCAATTCAGATTGCGATTGCAATAGCACAATTAGGGTTACGAGTAGAACGCCGAGATGTAAATACAGATAAAAGTAGTAATAACAAACTCTGCTATTGCGAAAGTTAAGCTCCAGAGACGCGGCATAAAGCTGCGAGTATCTGAAGCGAATTGCAAGGGCAATTGCAACAAATGTTTATTGCTGGCTCTATTTAGATATCTGAAAACGTTTTAACAATTTGTCAACTTTTGCTTTATTTGCAGTCACGCGCCCGCAAAACCTCCACCAAAGCAAATAAACTGAATGCATCCGCTGTTGGCATTGCAGCCGCATCAGCAACATCGCCACGTCTAAGTCCAACGCCAGCAACAGCAACACTGTTGCCGCAGCAATCGCCAAATACGACAACAGCAACAGTAGCAGCCGCCGGCAGCTTGCAGCAGCAGCAACAGTATCAGCAACAGCAACAGCAGCTGCAACAACAATTGTTGTCGCATCAGCAACAGCCGCAACAGCAGCTTCAACAGCAACATCAGCAGCAGCAGTCGCAGCACTATCAACAGCAGCAGGAGCCGCAACAGCATTTCCACCAACAGCAACACTTGCAGCAGCAGCAGCAGCATCAAGCGCAGCATCATCAGCAGCAGCAACAGCAACAACATTTGCACCAGCAGCAACATCAAATAACCGCACAAATACAAACCATGAAGGATCAACCGCAACAACCTATGGTGAGTACAACAACACAAACTATGTATATTGCTTTTTGCCTTTAGTCTTTCCAATTAAAACAAAAACAACAACAACAACAACAACAGCAACAGCAACGAGCATTGACCTTCAATTAGTTCATCTCGTTGGCTCATTCACTGCTGTAAAATAAAATGAAATGAAATAAAAACAACAATAGCAAATAACATAAATTAAAACTCAATGTTGGCCAGCGACATTGCGTATACGTCACACACGTCCAATCAGCTGCAGCTGTGCACACGAAACGAAAGCAAATAAAAGCCGTGCAGAGGGACGAAAGCAAAAGCAAACTACACACACACACACACACAGGCAGGCAAACACAGTCACAGATACACACATGTGTTCATTCATAAACAATTTTTCGATTTTTATCAATGATTGCTAAATGCTTTCAAAAATAAAACGCAAACCACACAACAGCAGCAGCAGCAGCAGCAGCAGCAGCAGCAGCAGCAGCAGCAGCAGCAGCCGCAGCAACAACAACAACAACAGCAGCAGCTGTCATCACCAGGTGCACATTTCCACATACACACCCTCACATACATACACACACACACACACACACAGAGCTAGGCAAAGTCTATTTTTACAACATAAATAACAAACACAAACCCACAGCCAAATGGACTATAAAACTTGGCCCAGAACAAAAAAATGAAAATGAATTAAAATAAAAATGTGAATATTTCATATTTTAATAAATATAAATATATATATATATATGTATATATATTTATTTATTTGATTTCGTTGTATGTTTGACAGTGGCTGCTGTAAGTGTGGTGTCCTTTGTGTGTCCACAACTTTCACTTTCATAATTCGGATGCTCGAATGCCGTAGTCTAATTCTAGGCACAGGCCGGGAGTTGAATGCTATAAATATTTGGCATGTCATAGTTGCTGTTGCTGTTGCTTTTGCTGTTGTTGTTTTATTTTGATATTATTTCTGTGCGTTTATTTGTTTTTGAAGCTTGGGCCAATTAATATGCTGGCTAATTGGGGTGCGGCTTATTTGATTTATGCCCCGCAGCAACAGGAACAAATAAAACAACGGAAACAGAAAAGCAATTTTTAAAAGCCAACTCCTGATGATGGGCCAAGTAAAGGGTTGGTACAAAGAGTGAAAGAGAAGAATGAGTAGGCTCTTAAGCGCCTAAAAGTGGGTTGCTCGTGTGCTAACTACATATTTCGAGCTGTGTCATAATCAGGTTTGCCCAATAGTTTGTAAATAGCTACGTAACTAGGGATTGTAATGTTGTGTTATTTGTTTCGTTCAAAAATATGGGGGTAAAACAAGGGTAGGAAATATGTCGTATGTAAAAGAAGGGGAGAAACTATTAAATAGAGTATGGATATGTTTTACAGTAAAAATAAATACAAATAACGAATAACTAACGATGAAAAGATAAAGTATATGCAATGGAGAAGTTTGTAAGTATAGGGTACAAAACTTTTATCAGCCCAAAGTTTCTAAAATTCGATTATAAAAGGGATCTGAAGCCTTTTCGTAAAAATATGATCATCTCAAATAGATTATCGACTTTAAAAATCTAGCAGTTGCTTAATTTGATGAAGACATTTTAGCTGACTTTACTAATTCTATATTATGGTATTTTGTTGTAAATGGATTTCTCTCCTATATTCTTCTCTTATATAATTGGTATACGCACTGTTCTTCCCACAGGCACCCATGGCCTTCTATCCCACATGGCAAGCGGATCCGTCGCAGGGCTGGCAGAACCAGTTCATACAGCAAATACCACAGAATACTCCAGCCATCACATCACTCAACTCCTTGGATTTCCAGACACAGTCCTACGCCTATCCATCAAATGGCTATGTGCAGACGGGTCTCGGCTTCGATCCCAACTACGGTCGCTCCCCCTATGGTGCGCCCGTGCAGCGCTATGATTTCCAAAGCCAACAGCTCTCTAGTGCGCCCATTAACCAGGTGGGTCTGCAAAGTGTCGCTGCGGGTTTTCCTCCTGGCGGCGTTAGCTATGCTGGGCAGGTGTCGACGGCGCCGGTGCCACCAACGGTTGGCCTGCAGCAGCAACAACAGCAGCAGCAACAGCACCTGGGCGGCGATCTGAACAAGAGCATGTCGGGAAACGACACGCCTGGATATCCGCGGGTGAGCAGCGTGCCGCCGCGCTCACTCAACTGTAACGGGTATCCAGGCGATTTCAGCGGTTCTCAGCAACAGCAACAGCCACAACAGCAACAACAACAACAGACCACAACAGCAACACCAAGCGGAGCAGCTACGCCGACAGCCTCCGGGCCTAATACGGTGGTCTCGCAGCCAGCCAGCTCTCCCATGCAGCAGCAGGCCCAAACGGTGCCCCCATCGCCCACACGTAGCCTCATCCAGCAGCAGCAGCAGCAGCAGCAACAACAACAGCAGCAACAGCAGCAGCAACCACGCCTTGTCTCCCAGTCTCCCAGTCAGGTGCCGCAATCGCCAAATGGCAACGGACTTCAGCCGTATGGCAGCAGCGTGCAGCCGCAGCAGCAGACGCATCCACATCTTGCCTCGCCGCCCATGCAGGACTGGAACTGGAACAATCAACAGCAGCAGCAGCAACAGCAACAGCCGCCATCTGCACAGCAACAACAGCTTACGAACGATGGCTACCCGACTCAGGGTCAGGGCGAACGCTTGCATCTGAACACGCGCATCAAGTCGATGATAATGCGCAAGAGCGATTCGAAGGATGGCCCGCCCGATCTTCAGCTGCAGGGCCAGACAAGTGCAGCAACTGCCGCGCAGCAGCAGCAGCAACAGCAAACCGGTCATTTTTTATCGTATAGCCACCATCTCCGGCCCGACACGGCGCTGAGCGCCAACGGCTCGAGCAGCATCGCACCCCCGCTGGGCGGTGCCGAGCCAATCGGAGGTGGTGGCGATCAGATATGGAAGCCGCACCACGCCAACTCATTTAAGAAGCCCAGCGTGGGCAGCGGCTATGCCGGCACAGACCATCAGTTGCAGCTGCAGTTACAGCAACATCAGCCAGGACAACATACGACCATCAGTCATGCGGAGCAGCCACCCCAGCCACCCTCCATGCCCATACAGCCTCCGGTTCAGCCTCAGCCCAAGAAATCGCGGAATCGCAGCAAGGCGAGTCGCGCCGCAGCCGCTGCCGCAGAAGCAGCGGCCGCCGAGATTGAGAGGGATCGCAATGCCAACGATCCGGGTGGCGGGGGACTCAAAGCTCTAGGCGCACATTATCCGCCACCGCCCAGCAGCGGGCAGGAGTACCACGGCCAATATATCAAGACAGAGCCGGGTCTGCTACCGCCACCGCCGCCGGGCGGGCAGCCCAACAAGATGGAGGGCTACGAGCGCAACTACCAGAACTTCATCCAGTATGCCGATTTTTGCCAGAACGATGGTCAGGGTCAGCCGGTACAGCAGCACCAGCAGGAATATACCGGCTACCATCACAACTCGCCTTACTACGGCGCAGGTGCCGGCAGCTTCCAGCAGAACTTTCAGCAGAGCTTTGTGCCCGGCTATCAAGCAGCAGCGGCGTACGGCAGCCGGGGTAAGCTGCCGTCGAATTCTGTACACCACGGACCGCACGGACATGGGCACGGCAATAGCATGCTGGAGGTAGACCGAAAACCGGACACGAACAGCATCATACCACTGCCCACCAACTACGAGCAGGACATACCGGCGCACGCGTATCCCATTCCGGCACATCGCTATGCGTTGGGACATGGAGCACCACCGCCGCCGCCCCACCTTGGCCACCATGGTATGCTGGACTCCAAGCTGGACGACATGGGCATGCTGGGACATGGTCACGGTCACGGACACAGTCACGGCTATCCGTATCTGGGTGAGGGTAAGCCGCTGAACAATGGGTTCACCTGCTGTCGTCAAGGGGGCACCCGGCCACCCACAGAGGAGCACCTGAAGGGCGGCACATGCCTCGGACTAGGAATTCAGCCCAAGGAGGAGCTGCTGGACGAGGATGAGCTGGCCGAGGCGCACAATGGCGTCAAGGCCAAGTCGAAGAAACAAAAGCAGGATGAAATACCTGAGATAATTGTGAAACACGAGAAGATTAATCCCATGTTCGATACGACGGATCGCCTCGAGAAAGGCAATAAAACGGAAATACCCGAATGCGAGTGCTTCCAGTCCGACAAGAATCCACCTGAGCCGGGCACTTACTATACGCATTTGGGTAAGTAAAGAATCCTATTACATCTAAGTCTAATTGAATTGGGGACTATAGCTAAGAGGAGTCGAGTAACTGTCCCCAAAAATTACATATTGGTAGGAACCTTCTTTACGTACAATTTGATTTATAGCTTAATCATTATTTCATTCACCACAGGCACAGCATCTACGCTGATGGAGCTGCGTCGGGAGTTTGAGGATCGCTGTCATCTGACGGGTCGGCAGTTGCGCATTGAAAAGATTGTTTACACGGGCAAAGAGGGCAAGACCACGCAGGGTTGCCCGGTAGCCAAGTGGGTGATCAGGCGAACTGATCCCGAGGAGAAGATACTTGTGGTTGTCAAGAAGCGTCCCGGTCACAGGTAAGCAAGCCACATAAATAGTCTTTCAAGTAGTGCGTGTGCAAAATGAATATCATTTCAGATGCATTGCCGCTTATATTGTCGTATGCATGGTGGCTTGGGATGGAATGCCGCGCAAGGAGGCAGACGAAGCCTATGTCAACTTAATACCCAAGCTCAACAAGTTCGGTCTACCCACAACGCGCCGTTGCGCAACCAATGAGAATCGCACTTGTGCCTGCCAAGGTAAGATTAACTAAGCAACCGAACCACCTCGCCATGCTATAATATACATATTTATATTACTTATTGACTCATTGCAGGACTGGATCCGGAGTCATCAGGCGCCTCGTACAGTTTTGGCTGCAGCTGGTCCATGTACTACAATGGCTGCAAGTACGCCCGCTCGAAGACCGTGCGCAAGTTCCGGCTGTCGGTGAAGAGCGAGGAGGCGGCAATCGAGGATCATATGAATCTGATTGCCACGCTGCTGGCTCCAGTCTTTAAGCAGGTGTGCCCACGCTCCTACGACAATCAGACGAAGTACGAGCATGAAGCGTCCGACTGCCGCCTTGGCCTCGAGCCGGGAAAGCCATTCTCAGGGGTAACCGCCTGTCTAGACTTCTGTGCCCACTCGCATCGCGACCTGCACAACATGCAGGACGGCTGCACCGTTCACGTGGCGTTGCTCAAACCCTCCAATCGCGATACCCACCTGCCCGACGACGAACAGTTCCACGTACTGCCGCTCTACACGATGGACAGCACTGACGAGTTCGAGAGCGTCGAAGGGCAGCGTGATAAGCATCGCACCGGTGCTGTGCAAATGCTGGACAAGTGAGTGTAGTGTTGAGTTTTGAGCTACCAACTGCAGCTCGGACTGTGAGTGACTAGCATTAATCTACCTTTCTCCCGGATATAGATTTCCCTGCGAAGTACGCGTGCGCTCTACGCCGCTGATACCGTGTCGCCGACACGGAAAGAAGCGCAAAGAGGACGAGTCCGCGACTCCGGACGGCGACCAGGACGCTGCCGCCGATGGCAGCAGTCAGAGTTCCAGCAACGGCACCCAATCTCAGGCTCAGCAAGCGACCTCTCAGCAGAGTAGCCCGCCCGCCTTGGCCGCCGTTCACATCAAGAAGGAAAACGGCTCCAGCAACGGCAGCAACGCCGGCAACAATGGCACCAGCAGCAACAACAAATCAAAGTCCAAGGCGAAGTCAAACTCCAGTGCGTCCACGCCTGGCTCGGCGCCGCCAACGACGCCCTCGCCGCGCTGCCAGACGCCCGTCACAAATAATCCCAGTCCGGCGGGCAGCGCATTCAGCACGCCGCCCGTCAATCAACACGTTGGAAATCCGAATGCCAACAACAGTTCTGCAGCAGGCGCTGTGACCGGCCCGCCAGGTACCCAGCCCAATCAGTTGATGAGCTCGAACTCGAGCCTCATGAACATGGCCACGATGATAGACACGTTCACTGACGCCCAGCTGCAGTCCAACCAGATCTCGAGCACCGTGCTGGACTCGCCCTACTCCTATGACTACCAGACCGGCTCCTACATCGACTCGCGCAACTACTACGGCAACTGGCCGGCCCATGCCATGGGCATGGCGGCTGGCAGTGCGGCCCTCACGCCGACGACGCCCACTGCGCCGATGGTGCAGCACACGCACACAGTGACCCCGCCAACGGCAGCAGCAGCAGCTGGTGCAGCAGCTCCGACAGTAGCCACGGCAACAACAGTTTCTCCAGCAGCAACAGCCACCGCGATGCCGCCTGTGACGCCTGCGTCTGTTACACCAACACCTGCTCAGCACGACTCTAGCAATGGCTACACGCCCAGCTACAACAACCTGGCAACGCCAGCCCTGGGCACACAGCAACAACAACAACAACAACAGCAGCAGCAACATCAACAGCAATTGCAACAGCAGCAACTGCAACAACAACAACATCAACAGAAACAGCAACAGCAGCAACAGCAACAACAACAACAACAGCAGCAACAACAACAGCAGCAGCAACAACAGCAGAGCGGAGTAGATGTTGCCGCCGCTGTTGTTGGTGGTGAGCTTAAGAGCCGCGTCAGCGAGGAAAACCCCGACTCGACGACGCTGGTCAACCACTCCCTAGTCGAGAGTAAGTTAACCGCTTTGACAGCCATGCAACCCATGACTAATCTAGCACCACAACTCCACCACCACCACCACCACCATCCGCACACGCCAGAGGGCTTCGTCAAACCTAAGCCGCCGCCCAGCGACTACCAGTACTCGCAGTACCCGAACAACTATCAGATGTACCCGCCTCCGCCGCCACCGCCGCACTCGGCCTACTCCGCGTACGACGCCTACCAGAACATGAACTACAACTACGGCTACCACCATCAGGCGTACTCGCCGTACGGGATGTATCCGCAGCAGACGCCGCCGCCTACGCCGCCGCCGCCCTCGCCCAACTGGAATGTCTACGGACATCATCAGGGCTCTGGGGGCTATGGCCCGGGGGGTGGAGGAGCTGGTGGTACACTGTTGACCACGCACGGCCCGGTGCCATCGGGAGCAACGCTGGTTAAGCCAACAGTGCCAACGGCTGTGCCACAGCAGCAACAGCAACAACAGCAACAGCAGCAACAGCAACTGCAACAGCCGCAACAACAACAACTGCAACAGCAGCAACAGCAACAACAGTTGCCGGCAACACCCCCACAAACTATTTTGCCGGACATGACCAACGGTCAGCTGCCCGTGGAACCTATTGTGACGCCCAGTGCAGCGGGTGGTGTCGAGGTGCCGCCCCTTGGCAACAACAGCAACAATAGCAACAGCAGCAACAGCAACAGCAACAGCAACGACGCCAGCGGCAACACAGCTGGAGCTAGCAGCAACTCGTCGGCAACAACTGTGGCACCAGCCAGCACGAACTCGACCAAGATCGAGCCTATTGGCGAGGTTGCCGAGATCAATGAGAACATCGAGGCATTTCAGGATCCGCAAATGGGCGGCGTGGCCATTGCGCTGAATCATGGCAGCGTTCTGATCGAGTGCGCCAAGCACGAGATGCATGCAACGACAGCCGTGCGACGACCGGATCGTCACCATCCGACGCGCATGACCCTGATCTTCTATCAACATCGGAATCTGAATCGTGCCAGACACGGCATCGACGAGTGGGAAGAGAAGATGCGAGTGAAGAAGATCAATACGGACCTCGACAACAAAGCCAAAGAGGAGCGCGAGCGTCTGCTGAAGAAGGCAGCTGGTGAGGATGACGAGGACGAGGATATGCCCGACGATCAGCTGGCGGTAGCTGCAGCCACGACACTGCCTACCATCAAGAAGGAGAACAATGGGAGTGGTGGCGCCATTAAGAATGGGGCCAGTGGCAGCAAGAAGAAAAAAAGCGAGGCCAGCAAGAAAACCCAGTCGAACAACAACAACAGCACCAGCAACAACAACAACAGCGAGCAGCCAAAAAACGAGAAAGTTGCCCTCCACGCACCAACACTAACAACAACGTCGTGGACGACCCTGTTCCCTATGCACCCATGCGTAGTTACGGGGCCCTATCAGGAGGGCAATAGCAGTCCAACATCGTCCACGAATGGCAGCACAGCCAATGGCAACAGCAACAACAACAACAATGCCAATGGCCCCACAGCACAGCAGCCAACGACTCCAGGGGGCGTGCCGCCGCCTCCGCCGCCGCCAGCGTTACAGCAAACCTGAGCGCTTACCACCGCCAGATGGGGATAGGCGCCTACTACTACTGGTAGTTGTTTGACAAACGACTGAAAGATATTCTCATAATAATTATTTTTGTAAACGCGTCCTGATACCGTGTGCCATACGAAGGTTGGGGTTGTGGTTGGGGTTGGGGTTGAGGTTGCTTTTGGGGTTGGGCAGCAGGCCACAAGCAACAAGCGTACAGCAGTTGAGTATACCCGGCCAGAATGCAGTAATACACTACCAAAGCTCCACTATATTCACAGCAACAACAACAACAACAACACAAATACACTCACTCATATATAAACACACACTCACACGAGAAAATGCTGCTAGATTCATATACATATACATATACATATACATACATACATACGTACATATAGGAAGAAGCAATCTATGTTTTTTAGCGCAGCTATATTGTTGGCAATTTCTGTTAAATGATTTATTTTTACATTTTGTTCTCTCCTTCTGTTAAGAACCAAACAAAGCAAACTACAGAACAAACACTAGAAAACAAAACAACTGATGAACTAAAAGAAACAACAACAAAACAAACCTAATAAACTAAATTGCTAAAGTCATGTTTGCTTGAGTTTCTATCATGAGCAAAAGAAAGACGAAATCAAAATATAACTCAAGCAAAGCAAAAGCAAAAAAAAAAAATAATAATAATAATAAAATATATAAAAATTATTAGTGGAGGGATACTCGTAAAAGATCATTGCCAAAAGTACAAATAAACCAATTTTTAAAGCAAACTAGAAACAACGTAAACAATTTCGCAAACTAAACAAAAAAAAAAAACAAAACAAAAAGGTAAAAACAATTAAATAGTTGCTAACCATTTTTACTACACTGAAATAAAATATATTTTCCATTAGCTGTTAGCATTAGTTCAATTTGACTTTCCCTTGGCGCTGCGGCATACTTTGCAGCGCCAAGCGAATTTAAATTGGCATGCAGCAAATGCGGTTCTCTTGACGCGCGACTATCTTTCGATCGGCCGCTTGCACTGCATCGCAAGAGAGCTGCATTTGCGACATTTATTTTACCGTTAACTGCAAGCACAGCATTCATAAGCAAATACAAACACACACACGCGCAGACACACAGAAATAACGTTACAAAGGCAACTACAATACAAAGCAAAAGAGAAATGAAGCAAATGCAGAAGCAAATTCAATTTACACACAAACATATTTGTATGTAGTATGTGTGCGTCAGGCAGAAGAAGAAGTGAGCACATCAGATAAGCAAAAAGAGAGGGAGGGGCTAGGGTGGGCAGCATTTTAAGCTAAGCATACGTAAACACATACATAAATAAGTGAATGGGAGGAGGCGAGACGAACGATAGTAAAGCAAAGACGGGAGCAGCGCGTAAAGAATGAAGACATTTTTTAATACATTATTCATAAATTAAGTTTAAGCAACAAAAAAGAGAAAAAAAAAAACAAAAAAAAAAATAATAATAATAATAATATAAACAAATATCCCAGACAAACACGTATGAAATAAAGAAGAAGAAGAAATTAACTTTTATTTAAATATGCGCGCCCAAAGGCAAAACTTTTTTTTTCAATTACTATGTGCTGTAAATGTTAAAGCAAATTCGAAAAGAAAACTAAAAATCCAAAAAAAAAAAGACTCGAAACCAAGCAAGTATTAAGTACACAACAACAGCAACTATAATTAATTAAAGGACAAAATATATTTGCTTATTCATTTTACGCATGAATTGTTGTAAAAAGCTAACTCAATTAATTAATTTACATCCATCCAAAAACAAAACAAAAAGAAGAAGAAAGCAAAATGGCAGCGCAACTGAATTTCAAATCAAATTAGTCTAAACAAAAAGAAAACAAATTATTTTGCACAAGAAATGGTTATTAATATATATAAATAAATATATGTATACTTATGCTTATAATTTGAAATTATGAAGATGAAACAGTGAGAATCATTAATGTAAAACGTATGTATGTAAATGTAAGGCAGCGAAGAAGACTTTTGAGCAACAAGAAAAAACATGTTTTGATAAATATTTAAATGTTTATAAATATAAATATAAATTATGATAATTGATAATTGATTAAATGATTATGCAAGCCAACAACTATTATAGTTTGTAAATGCTTTTTATATAATTTTCAAAATAAAAGGAAATCCAACATTTTGCCATTATTAATTTATAAACGAGTTTACATTGTTTAATTTATTTTTATTTTTGTTATTTATGGGAAATGAAAGATACACACACAATTACACACACACACACACACACACACACACACACACACACACACACACACACACACACACACACACACACACACACACACACACACACACACACACACACACACACACACACACACACACACACACACAATATATATATATATATATATATATATATATATATATATATATATATATATATATATATATATATATATATATATATATATATGTATGTTTATAAAATATATACATACTAAAAATATTGGCGTATATTTATTAAAATAAAATGTCAACAGAATGAAACACTAAAAACCCAATGCACGTAAAAGATCCACACGAAACGTATGTAAGATGAAGATATTAAGATTGGAGCTAATGATGATGATGATGATGATGATGATACATATTGTAAAACGATAAAATAAAAATGAAAACATACAAGATAAAGAGATAAAAACAACAAAGAAAAACAAATAAAAACTTATAAAAAGAATATTAAAAATGAAATAAACAAAATTATATTTATTTAAAAGTACGCGTATTGAAAAGCAAAACCAGATATTAATACTAAATAAAACGACAAACAAAGTTAAATTTATAGTCACTTTTATTGTATGTATATGTTAACTAGCAACTGACCATCGGAATGTGCGAAATATAACTTGGGACAATCCTGCTTACAACCTATGCATATAGTGTATATATATATATATATATATATATATATATATATATATATATATATATATATATATATATATATATATATATATATATATATATATAGTAGGTCTATGCAAATACTTATGTACACACAACTACATCAAATTCAAAATTAGACTTCACGATTGCATTATTAAGTACATGGCAAGTGGCGCGAGCGAATATTAAAACAAGTCGAGCTTTAGCTCTAAGTCTACATCGTAGTTGTCCAGTGCTGTTTTGTTGATGAATCCGAAGTTCCATTGCATGAAGCGGTTCTTCTCATTGCAAGCGTTGACCACCAGCTCCTCGGTGTCGGTGAGGAGCTCCATGCAGCGCTTGCCCTCTTTACCGTGCTTAATCAGCTTGGTGTGGTAGTCGTAGTACCAATATTGATTGCCTTGTTGCCCGTGGCAGTCCCATAGCCACACGGGAGCGTTTGCATCCCAGATCTGGACATCGAGGCAGTCCTTTTTGCGCCGCAGCCGCAAGTCCCGCTTCCAGCTGAGTGACCAGAATTGCGTTCGCTGCGGCTTCACTAGATTTTCTGCACACGGGTATGTGCCTATGCGATTGTGCCGGGCCTTGCTGAGCGTATCCACGCACAGTAGGGGGTTACCCACACTCTGAATTGCGCCACTGGCATAGTCGGGCGGATCGACGGGCGGATAGTTCTTAATTAAGTCAAAGGCCACATTCTCCATGAACCATTTGAACGACTTGCACTTGAGCTTCGTCCGTATGGCCTTTTGTGCCGTTAGATCACCTGCGTCTATGCGTTCGTAGACGCCGTCCGCGCCGTTGTACAAGTAGTTTTTGTACTCGTCCATCCAGACCTCAGCCACACGCTTGTAGTTCTATTTGTGGAATATCATATCTTATTGAGTGCGAAGACTGATAAGAGCCATTTAATTACTCACCTTGTGCAAATAGTCGCCGCCGCGTGGGTTTGACACGTGTGTGCGTGGACCCCGATATATGTGACCAATGCGGGAGCAGGGCGCATCGTACATCTGTCCACCACACATCCAGATTTTGAAGCTCAGCTCGTACTGCTCACCACCCCAGATGTCCAGGCCTTCATCGTAGCCACCCAGCTCCCAGAAGAACTCGGCGGAAATGGCAAAGAGACCGCCCGCCATGACAGGACTCTTGAACGGCTCTGAAGGATGTTTCAGATCCTCTGGAAGCAGTGGCAGACGTTTGTAGAAAAAGTCCCAGTCGAAGGCGCCACGCGCGCCCTCATCTTGAGCACGATAATTGAAATTGCTGTGGTCAATCACATCAATGAAGGGACAGACGGCAGTGCGCTTGTTTTGAGCAATCGGCTCCAGCAATGGTGGCAGCCAATTGTAGTTGGCCTCCACGTGCGAGTCCAGGAATATGAGCACGTCGGCAGTGGCGTTCCGGGCACCCGCTGAGCGAGCGCCGATCAAACCCGTGCGTCGTGGCAGCCGCACGATGCGCACTTTAGTAAAATGCTCGGCTACGTACCTCTCCAGCGGCTTGTAGAGATAGGCGCGATCGCTGAAGTCGTCCACGAGAATGATCTCCTTGAGCAGCTCCGGTGGCGATCGATTGATTAAACTGTGCACGGACCGCATTAGCACAGACATGTATTCATTGTAAAAGATGATGATCACGGACACCGTGGGCAGCTTGCTCAGATACAATTTTTTGTGGCAGCTGTTTGCGAAGAGAAGAGCGAATTAGAATCGAGAACAAAGAGTGGATCATAACATTGAATGGCTACGCACTCCTTATGCCGTATGTCGGGTAGGGAGCGATTCACTGATATGGAATCGGAGAGCAACGCATTGAAGCCATTCTGGAGCGAAAGAGTTTTCTCGTATTCCCGCTGACTCTCGTCCTCTAGCTTCGCCGCCTTGCCTTGCTCGCCAATTCCAACACGCTTGCTGTCCCGCTCCATTGCTGTGTAGTCATGCCAGTCTCTCTTGAGCAGGTTGTCGTCGGGGGCTGCCACCTGAAGATTGTCGTCTTCTTTCGCAACGTACTTCGCATCCACTTCTTCGAGTTCGGGCTGGTCTTGGTCGGCCTGATCCTCAGTATCTTCTTCCCTTTCAGGCTCGGCCAAGATCTCCTCTTCTGGCACAATGATTTTCTTTTTATGAATTGGCTGAGCCAATTTGGCGTCTCTCGCCGCTTCCAAACGTTGCTCTGCGACACGTGCTGCTGGTGGATTCAAATGCTCTGGCTGCGGCTGGATGCCATGATGTACTGGCTTATTCGTGTACGGCGTAGACGAAATCCAGCTGGTGATGAGCAGGAACAGCAACAGCGAGATCAACACCAGGAATGACGACTTGATAATCCATTTGATATTAGGACGCCGCATTCTGTTCGCAGATTGTGTGTATTTACTGAACTACGAATGGTTACGTGTCAAGATCGCTAGCTGGCTGGCTGGCTACGCTGCCTGCGACCCACTGCTGGAACCGATGCTAATACAGATACTCATGGGCCAGGCGAACCGGGGAATGTTGCGTATTTGTTAGCTCAGCTGTTGTTTCTGATGGTTCCGCTCACTCTGCTTCTATGCCGTCGAGTCGACTACGAGCTGAAAGATTAGACCAACAAAAAAACACGTAGAGTCAAGTGCTTCATATACGACTTACTAGTATACTTGTGCAGAAGCGATAAAAGCAAATATTGGTTCATGTTCGTCTGTAGCACAGCATAAGTAAGTCCACGTTTTAGCGTACACTTATCTCATCCAAAACAGCTTTATTAAAACACAGTGCTTTCATTAGCTTCAATGTTATGCATATTTTGTTCTGTTTTATATAATTTTACACATTATTACTATGCTTCGACAGTGACCACGATTCATGCGAATGACCTTCTAACCCAAGCTGTGCTTTAACTCGTCAAGAACGCATCTGTGAAGGTCTCTGAGTCGGAGCTGCTACTATGTATGATTTCTACTCCTACAACTGATACTACTAATGATATTACCACTACTAATTCAATACTACTACTACTACTACAATAATATTACCACTACTAATTCAATACTACTACTACTACTACAATATTACCACTACTAATTTAATACTACTTCTACTAATGCTAATATGCTAATACTTTAAATTCCACCGATACTCGTTCATGCTACTCACACTACTACCAATACTACTACTATTATTTTTAGTAATAATATATTTAATTTACTACTACACTTACCGCAACTTCTCTACAAATACATACAATACATATAAAATGCGTACTAGTTTTATCGCATCTTCTCAGTACAAGACTGCTGTTTAGAGCGAATGTGATAGAGAACTGAGAGGAAGGCACCGCAGTAAGTTCTCAAAATATGCCCACAGGCAAATCAACGCTCATTTACTCAATTTTGTGTGTGTATGTGTGTGTGTGTGTGTGTGTGCGAGACAATTAAAGAAAAGCAAAAGCAAACAAAACATTTCACTGATAAGCGGCAATGACGACGCGTCGCCGCAACGTCGACAACAATGTTGGCATTTCGAACTGACAGTGGAAAACAATTTTAGCTAAGATAAATCATTATTATTTCAAATGTCAGGCAACTTCCGGTATTTTAAAGTGAAAGTAATTGCAGGCACGTAGATAAACTTAAATGAACCTAGTTGGCAATTGCCCAGCGCATAAACGACTGTTATTAAGCTTTTTTTGTTTACTTATTTTTTTATTTTCAGTTTTGTTTATTGTTGCTTGTTTTACGATTAGTATTTAAGTGTTACCTGTCTGCTATCGCCATTGGAAGATCGTCACTGATTATTATTTATTCAAAAATAATAGATTTCTTCCACGTCCACTAAATGCCTCTTCTTCTATTTTGACTAACAATTGCTGCTGCTTCTTAAATGCGCGCTGTTCTTTTGCTATTCACCACCAAGCGCTGACATCGAAATCAGCTGGTCCCTGTGCCCGATTCACCGGCAACAACAATCAACAATAATGCTAAGCAATTTCGTGTTCTGTAATTTATTGTTGTAAATGGCGATACACCTAGTTACAGCGATACAATAATTATGAATCAATTCACTCTAGTTAGCTATTTTCAACATTTTCAGCACTTCCTCCTTATATTTTGCTATGTTGTACTGATTTTCGCCCTCATTTATCAGCTTTTCCACGGACTCAGCATAACTAGCACTGGGTGCCTGCTTTTCTCCACTTTTATTCCAATTGAGAATCGCTTCAGCAGACACTTTTGCTTTATTCCTTTCAAAGAGATACACCTCCATGTCGTCCTCTGATTTGCTAGCTTCCCATGGCTCCGTAATGAATGATTCGTGATAACAAGCCGTCAGTAAGTACAAAGCGTAATCGTAATTTTGTTTGCGCGTCGGGCAGCGATCGGCGACAAACGTTAGTAGTCCAGTCTCCTGGTTGTATCGATCGCCCACAAGACGTAGAAATTTATCTTTGGCATGCGCATCGAACTTCAAGTCACACAATTTTAGCGTAATTGTGACGCGACGAGCCTCCGGATGTCGTATTGTTGGCAGACTGTGGCAGTAGTCCGTGGTGACGACTTCTACGGGAAAAATAGCCTTCCAGGTGGCTTCCGATTCGAGGCCTTTCGGCCAAGGCGTGCAAAACTTTTTAATTGCCTCGCATTGCTGCCGTATGGCCGGAGGTGTTAAATGCAAGAAATTGGGTATTTTCATTAGCTCCGCATTCGCATATTTTGAGGGTGCTGCTGCCCCTCGTTCTGTGTAGCCTTGACGCAAAGGCAGCGGCACGCTGGCAGGATGAAAGGAACGGGGCCCTGACCAGACGGCTGTCCAGTCTTGATCCACAGGCATATGCGTTGTCCGAGGTGGCGGCACCACCTCCTTCTTTATTACCCGCTTACGCGCCTGCTGCTTAATAGTGCGTAGATTAAGCACCCGGAACTCTACAAACACAAGTTTATCATTTCTAATTCTTATATTTGTTTATATCGGTTTACCCTCATCGTTTTCCAACGACGACTGCTCTGGCTGGCTGCTAAATGCCCGCAGAGTGCGTTGAGCTACTGCTGCATTATTGCTTCGTATATTACACTCGAACAATCGTACTAAATTAGTTGCCATGGTAAATTTTGATCCTTTCAAGATTATGGGAACCAGCCAATTGCTAGTTTTTATAGAAAACTTAACAAATAAAGTTTACGTAAACCATGCGCTTGCAAACCGACATTCACAACAATAAGCTACACATCAGCTGTTTTTGTATCGATACCAAGTACATACGCGTTGAAATGAACTATAGAAGATAACGAGAGGGGGTGATGAGCAAATATGTATGCATTTAACAGTTTGATTGTAGCCCAAGGTCAAATGCTCTTCAACCATTCAATAATAAACTTAAAATATATATGGGAAAGAGCTTGGTATCACTGATTTAGTGCTATCGCATCGTATACTTCCTCATTGGCCATTACAGTATATCTCTTATCAGCGTATTAATGCTGCTGTCCAATGATAAGCCAAGCAGCAGCAGTCGCTTGTATCTCGCGAATGTGTGAACAAACAAATAAATTACTTTTGCTTAGTTGCTTAGTATACGATTAGTCGTTTAGAAGAGCGCAGGTTTTGCACTTATAGTTGGCTTACAGAACAACTATTTCTTAATTTGTAATTACAAAATGACTACGACAGGTGCCAAGCGGGTGCTCTCCGTTCAAAGTCACGTTGTGCACGGCTATGTGGGCAACAAAGTGGCTACCTTTCCCTTACAGGTGGGTTACACATACTATATTGAATGCATATTTGCATGACTATGGTGATTTTCCCTGATTTAGCTTCTCGGTTTTGATGTGGATCCGTTGAATTCCGTACAGTTCTCAAATCACACGGGCTACAGCTGCTTTAAGGGTCCCATATCCACTGAAAAGGAATTGGGTCAGTAGAGAAACAGTGATAATTCAAACCTATCTCAACCATTTGCTTACTGTTAGCGAACATATTCGAGGGCCTGGAGGAGAATAAGTTACTGGGTCACTATTCCCATCTACTAACGGGATACATTGGCAATCCTTTATTTCTTCGTCAAGTCGGAGAAATTCTGCGAAAGATCCGTATAGCGAATCCCGACCTGATATATGTGTGTGATCCCGTCATGGGCGACAATGGCACCATGTACGTGCCCAAGGAGCTGTTGCCCGTGTATCGGGATGAGATCATTCCATTGGCCGATATTCTGACGCCAAACCAGTATGAAGTGGAGCTGCTCACTGGCAAGGAGGTTCGCAGCGAGGCCGCTGTGTGGAAGGCGATGGATTGGTTCCACGAACGCAACATAAGGACAGTGGTCATTTCCAGTAGCGACTTAGGTCAGCCTGGCATTCTGCGCGCTTTCCTTAGCCAGATAAATGGGCCACGGCTGGCAATTGATATTCCCAAACAGGGCGACGAAGATTTGTTTTTCACTGGCACCGGGGATCTCTTTGCCTCGCTCTTTCTGGCTCACAGCCATTCCAGCGGCGATGTCACCGAAGCTTTTGAGAAGACCATCGCCACCCTACAGGCCGTGATCAAGCGCACAATCGAGCAGATGCCCAGACAACGGTCCAGTGGCGCTGTTCAGGCCTGGGAGCGAGAACTCAAGCTCATCCAAAGCAAGTCGGAGATCGAGCACCCCAAGGTGCTGCTCAAAGCCCAACGCCTCAACTAGAGCAGCCCAGTGCGCACTCAACCAATGGACAATACAATGAACAATACTTATCTAATCAAAATATACATACCGGAATAAGTCGACTCAACGAGTTTTTTATTGTGCATACTTGATAGACATTTGTTTACACTGCTGACATCTCAAAAGAATCACTGAACTATACCCAATGCGGGCACGATTCGTGGTCGTGCTCCACTATAAAAACTAGATCTGGCTCCCAAATAGTCAAACAGTTGACGTCATGCATTTGTTGATTCTCCTTGCACTCTGCTGCGCTGTGACGTGCGCTAGTGATGCACACGACGCGATGGACAAAGCGTATCCACCTCGCTACACGCTCTTGGCCGAGAGCAAGCGAAAGGAACAGGACCTCGGACCAACACCAAGTGATATAGCTGTCACTGAGCAGCAGCCTTGGCGTCGTTTGGGATATAGCGGATTTGGCAGTCAGCCAGCCAGTTGGGCAAGCTCTACTGCAGCCGGATCGCTCGCGACCGTTGGACCGGGTCTCATGCTGTTGGGCGTCAATTTAGGCGCTCTCCTCTACATGCTACTGGGATTACTGGGACTGGCACCATCTTACCGAATCGGGCCCTGGCACGCAGGCGATATTTACCGCAGCGATAGACAACATTTAGGTGGTGACAAGGAATCGACATTGTATTTCTAAACTTGAAGCCTTTCTCACAGGTTTACGCATAGCTTATAAACAAATTGATTAAATTATACATAATATATATTATAGTGATTATTTCGGTTCTTTACAGAACTAAAAGTAAATTAAAATCGTTGAACCTCCAGAAAGGAAACGAAATAGAAAATAAACGCTTAACAATTAGGGCAATTCAGATCGGTTATTTCTTTACGCGAAACGAGGCTGCTCGATTTATTCTTACCACTGGCGCCTCCTTTACGCCCGAGGCAATGGTGCCGGCAAGACGAGAAATGGGTTTGCGCGCCGTCGTCGAACTGCCGGCCAGAGCTGTAATAAATATAATAATCAATATTTATTTACAAATATTTTATTTGGCATTTCGGTACTCACCCTTAGCTATTAATGCGCGTGGACTTTTCCGCACGCAGTTCGAAGGGAACTTTAAATTCTCTTTTTGTATCGCAGCCGCGCATGTGCGCTGCAATCCTTGCGTGGTGAACTTGTTAGACTTAAGCAGAGCTGAAAGAACAGAGGCTTTAGATAAGATTGGCCAAGTTTATTAAACTTATGCTAGGCACTGGCTAACCTTGTTTCACTTTGTCCCTGTCAGCAGAGCCGCAGACATTCTGATCCGACAGCATGTCAGACACCATGCGGTGGTTGACGACGGGTCGGGATTTGGTGACAGTCGTGGTAAGCGCCTTGCGGGAGTTCATATTGTTGGAAATGACTTGAGTGACATCAAGGTTTCGTGGCTTCTTAAAGACAAGCTGCCCGTCGTCTCCACTCTCCGAGTCAGAGTCCGTATCTTCGAAGCTGTCAACGCCCAGGTGAAGAACGAATTCACTATTGGTTAATGTGTGCGTGTAGCGACGATCGCGACTGCGCTTCTTGGCGCTGCTGGTCAATGCTACTGGCGACTCATCCTCCTGCTGCTGCTCAGCGAGCAGCGCGTCCAGTTCCAAGTCGTGCGCCGATAACTCTGTTTCAGATGCAGTGAAATGCATCCTTCGCTCAAGTCGTTCGTATACACCTTGTATCTCTGGAGTCAGCTTCTGTGTCTCCTCCAAACGGTTGTACAGCTGATGCAGGACGTCGCACATCGTCGAGAAGGATTTGCGTAGAAGGCTTGCATTTTCGGCTTGCTCGTTGTTAATACTGGTTAAATGACTGCAGTTTATCTGCTGTTTTGACAGTTGCACTTCCAGATCCTTGTTACTTAAGTAAACACTCAAGATTTGTTGATATTTCGACTCCTTCACCTCGAGCTTCAGCTTTTTCAGGTTTAAGCAAGCAATCTCGAGCTTGCTTCGCCATTGGGGCAGCTCATCGGTATATTTTTGATTTCTAGCATTTAATGCAGTCATATAATTCGTAAATAATTTAAAGTCCTGCAAAAAGAAGAAAATAAAGAAATAAATAATTACTATATATGTATATTTCTTTTTAAGCATTTATTTTATTGTTAGCAATAATTAAAATATGCTGTCAATATAAATTTACCAGATAAAACAAAAAAATATAAAGACACCCAATACATATATTTAAATTAATATGAATAAATGTAAATTTTTGTTCAATAAATACAGTGATTGATCAGCATACTTCGCTTATAGGCTAAAATGTGTTGGCAGCACTGCTAGCTTTGTTAATTGAGCAAGTTGGCAGTTCTGCGTTGCATTTAATGTGCAAATCGTAATATTTTAAAAAATGCTCGCCAAGACAGGACTGCATTTACGCGCATTAAGCATTAGGTTAACGCCTATTCATTCGCCAAGAGGCGTCTTTACACAACTGCCACAACCGACGCAGCTACAACAGTCATTAACGGGAAATGGAACAGCGTCTGTGCTGGGGCTACAACAGGCGCGCAGTTATGCAAAAGGCAAGGACAGAAAAAAGGAAAAGGGCGGCAAGGGAAAACCTGCAAAGGTCGAGATAAATGAGCAGCAGTTGCGTGAACTGATCAACCTGGATAACCTGAACGCCCAAATGGAGAAGTCAGTGCAGCAAATGAAGGAGGATTTCATTAAAAATCTTTCGCTGCGGTCCACGAGCGGCGCCATCGACACGCTGCGCATCAAAGTGGACGGTGCCGAGCACGAGCTGCAGGAGCTGGCCCAGATATCGCGCAGGAACCCAAAGACGATAATAGTCAACATGATTGCTTTCCCACAGACCATACCAGACGTGCTGCGCGCCATTGAGAAGAGCGGCATGAATCTGAATCCACAGCAAGACGGCACAACGCTCTTCATACCCATACCCAAGGTGACAAAGGAGCATCGCGAGTTGCTGTCCAAGAATGCGAAGGCCTTGTTCATAAAGTACCGCGACGCCATTCGGGACATACAGAACGCGCAGATCCGCAAACTCAAGAAGCAGCCGGACATTGCCAAGGACGACGCCTTTGCGGCCCAAACACAGATCACGGCAATTGCGGACAAATACATTGCCGAGGCGGACAAACTACTCATGAGCAAGCAGAAGGAGTTAACTGGGGAGACGTAATGGCTAAAGACTGATCTTGGATTTGACTAGAATATTATTGTGTCCACACTACAAATATTACTGCCTATTAAAAAGTAAGCTAAGCTGATCCGAAATGTAGTAATACTTAAGCACAAATTATGCATTGGCAACAATTTAAGTTAATTCGGGTATAAGTAAAATTTTTGATCACGTTTGAATACAGGATATTAGAGTTCATTGTAATACGCACCTCTTGTATCAGCCGTTGATCTTGCGTTACAACTTTCCTCAGTTGCTCAAAGTCCTTCTTCAGCGATTGTCGATAGCTTAAGGTTTGAATCTTGCTTCTCAGGCCAATGACGCACTGCTGCAGCTTAATCACAGCATTATATACAGCATCGATGCGGCTGTACCAAGGCTTGAGCTCTTGCATGTCGAAGCCAGCGCAGCTACTGTTGCTGCCGGAGCGCTCTATCTGTGCCAGTTTGGCCTCGAGACCCTTGTTGTGCTGGAGCAGACGTTCCTGCTCGGCCATCAGCTCGGTGACCTTCTTCACGTAGAACTCCTTGGGTAGATTTGACTTTAGCACACACTGGCGCAGTACAGAGCGAATCTTCTTGGCGCGGCTAGCGTACTTCAGGGTGTTATAGGTGTCTTCATAGGTGAGCGAGCTCATGGATACATTGGCTATCATCAGAGTGCGGCAATTGCCGCCGAGCGAGTCCTTTAGGATCCTAGTTAAGTTCGAGTCCCGGTAGGGTATATGTTTAAGCCCATCGGCTAGCTTATTTATGCAGTTGCCCAGCGCCAAGAGGCTTTTGTTGATACTCGCGCCCTCCTTGAAGCGCATGCCAAGGCCCTTAGTACTGGCAGCACGCTCACTGCCCGCCAAATCAATCATGGAGAGCTTCACACTGCGCTTCGTGCCCGTACTTAGCTCCGTGATGCGTATGTGCACCTGGAATATGGCGTGCGATCGCGAGCTCTCTGCGTTAGCATCTGTCGGATGCTGAGTGCGGTTCGAGTTCCCTATGGTGAGCATGTGGAGCAACTCCTGAGCACTATAAATGGGCTTCAACACTAATCCGCTTACGACCACGCCATTTGAGTCCTCGCGCAGCTTTAAGGGTCCTGTTTTTGTGAGTAGGTTCATAACCTGTTCGTTATAAACTTCCAAATAGCTGACGCCCACGTCAAATTTACGCATTGCGTTTTGACTCTGCATTTTCTCAAAGAGGTCACGCATGGTCAGAAACGTGAGTCCGGGACTGTTCTCAGAGCCCAGCATTGTGAATGTTTTCCCCGCACCCGTCGCACCATAGACAAACACTGAGCAATTGTACCTGTCGAGCGATTCACACATGTTAACGATCAATTTCGAATTCAAATGCAGGTGCATTTCGGCACTTACCCATCGAGCACTGCATCGACCAGCGGCGCGGTACACTCCTGGAACAAGTTTTCGTTTGTATGATCCGTGTCGTAGACACGATCAAATTCCATAGTTAGTTTTTTGTTTGTGCGCTTTGAGATATCTCTGTACTGCTGCTTAGCGCCTTGGTAAAAGAATTCGTCGTCCTCCTCGTCTGGGTCGAACAAAAGTGAAGATCCGTCCATCACTTTGATTATGCATCTTTGATTCTGCTCCTTTTCCCGCTGATTGTATGGACGCACGCGCACTATTACTTTAATATTCGTCGGTTCAGGCATGTTTTCAACTATTCAGTTACACTTTTTGCTTATTGTAATTCTTTGTGTTTTTAATTTTATTTTTTATTTGGTACAGCCTGAATTGGACGTTTTTTTGATTTCTTTGAATTTTGCTTTGAGGCGTCTTTCTTTCTTCTTCTTGCTACTGAGTTGAATCGAGCGGTATTTAGAGGGTTGCTTTGCATTCGATAAATTGATCATCGATAGCAATATATTTGTGCAAATGTGGTCACTGTGATGCTCATGAAGCGAGCATTTATTTTAATTTTATCTTTGTGGTGACACTGTTTGCGTCGTCTTCTTAGTAGCAAATAAAATATTAATTTTATAAAAAAAAAAGAAAAACTAGCACAAAGAAATATAAAACACAAATCTAAAAATGAGTTCAAAAGTATTATTTGCATGCTCCAAATGCTTTTCGCGGCATCCATACGAAGAACTCTCCTCGGGACAGCAGCTATGCAAGGTGAACACAAAAAAATCGAGTTAAAATTTGTAAAGACAAATTGCAACAAACAAACAGCATTTCGCATTTGTGTGTGTACGCATTGTGGCTAGAGCATAGTATGTGTACGTGGGCATTGTTTTTTCTTTGGTACTAACAAAATAAAAATGACGCGACGCGACGCTTGCTTGCGAAAATTCTTGCTGCGCATTAAAAGTGAAAATGAAAAGCAAGAGGAAGCATCCCTGCGCCTGCTTTGACCCTGTAGCAGCGGCGATGGTGACACCTGTGACAAAGGAAATTTGAAGTTGCAATGTGCCCAACTTTGCATCCTAATTTATTTCGGTTTCATCTACACTCGGACATTTTTAAATGGCACTTGCGTACAAAATCCACTCGTCGCATATTAACTTGTAATTTTGTATAATCCTCAAATTTTCCCACATTTCACAGGTTTGCCGTGGTTCTACCTCAGTTGTTAAATGTACTTACTGCCGCTCGGAATTCCCCTCCGCCTCGTAAGTAGGAATGATTGATTCATTCTGCATGTCACTTCTATTTCGTCTCTGGATTTTATTTGTTTATTTTACAGCAAATCACAGAGTGCCTGCAAAAAATGCGAACACTATCTGAATAAATATGGCAAGCCCAGCGCCTGTGAGTGCTGCAAAATCGTCGCTGCCTTTGGCAGCTCCAAATGCATGAGGTATGTTGAAGTTCAATTGCATCTAGTAAACTGATATGAATGAATAAAAAAAAAAATCACGAGCAACGTGGCAGCCGCTGTAATTTGAATGCACAATGTATAGAGAACGCTCGTATCATATTTAGTTTGTTAAATAAATTGTGAAGAATATTTATATGCATATAGTAAACAAGAAAATATATATTTATATTAATATATATCGCCCATTTCTACCCAATTAATTGTGCCTTCAAAATACATTAACTAACGCGTTTGCCCTGCCCTAGAGTAGCTACTATTGTCTAAATATCTTCAAGTAGAAAATGAACCAAATTAGAAACGAAAACAACGTCTCTTATGAACGCAAAACATTTTTCTCTCTTCTCTTTTCTGCTCCACGTGTGTGTGCCAATCAAAATGATATACACTTTAACCAAACCAAATATCAAACTAACTGCAAACTGTAAACTGCAAATAGATGTGCCAGCTACGAGGCTAAATACGGACCGCCTACACAATGCGACGAGTGCAAGCTGCGATCAGCCTTTGACAGGCGCGACGAGAACAAAAAGGTCAGCGAGAGAGACAAAGCTCAGCAGAGCCAGCATCAAGGAGTGCATATATTTTAGTCTAACTTTAATTTTAAAAAATATAAAGAAAAAAAATGTAAATTTATGTCGCTTCGATGTACCATTGTAAAGATACAACTAGATGTACCTGACGTATGGCAGTCACGAGAGTCTAGTGATATTGTATTGCGTTCATAAGAGTGTTTGAGCCTTGTGTAGGGCTATATGTCTAATATATTTAATATTAAATTACAATTGTTTGGCTTCTTGCAGGTCAATGGCAAAGTCCTCTGCTGGCTGTGTACCTGTGCCTATAAACGCGCTCTGTTGAAGGCCCAGCAAGAGGGGCGAATATCCATGTCTAAAAAGCGTCCACACGAAAAGTCTTCTTCGACGGCGCACAGAGAGAGTCATGCCTCTGCCAAGAAGGCAACCCGCGGCAGCGACATTTCCAAAGGTTCTGGCAACATTAACTCCAGCGGAGTAACCTCAGTCAGTGGCGCAAGCCTTGATCTGCCCGACAAAATGTCCCGCGGCAATAGCGGCAATGGCACAATTGCCGCGCCAGCTGCGATCACAATAGACACAAACTCGTCGGACCACGTGGTGGCTATTACATATCTAAAGGAGCGCATTGCCAGCCTGGAGAAGCGCTTGAATCAGAAGGACAAAGAACTGCTCGAAAAGGATAAGCAAGTGAGTGGCGATTAGCCTTAGAATACTTGATTTGAAATACCTTTTAATTTTGCGAATATTTACAACTTACAGTTGACAGAGTTAAAGGGAAAGAACTTCGAGAAGGAAAACGAGATGCGCAACAGACTGAAAGAGGTTGAGCGACTGCATGACATGAAAGTAGATAACTTGAATCGCAAAGTCGCTAGCCTCTTAAAAGAAATAGCAGTCATGAAGAAGAGCAGCAACAAGAAGGGCGGTGGCGGCGCCAGCGGCAAAGCTGAGAAAGAAACAGTGAAACGTGAGAATTTGTCTCCCAAGGAGGAGATTGTCGCTGCCGCGCCCGAAAAACAGAGTAAGCTCGAGTCAGAGCGCGATCTGGACAAGGATGAGAAGAGTCAGGACCGCGATGAGGAGCGCAGTGACCAGGAGCGTGGCAGCGTGAATTCACGCTCCGCGTCCAGCAGCCCCTCTTCGAACTGAACGCACAGTTAACCAACCCAACGAGCATCATTTATACACAATGGCGCAATCGCTCTGCATTGCCTCGCCGTGTATTTGTTGTAATGATTTTTAGTTTGTCGCTACACACATTTAGACTACTTTATTTCGCATATATTTTTAATTGTAACATAATTATTACAATATTGTTTCCTACCATTTTTATGTCGACACTCAAATTGTTCTCTCACATATTCTATTCTTGTTCCGCCTTCCTTTATGGTAATCACCGATTAGAAAATGTAATTATATAGGCTCAACTTACAAAATTTTTAGTTTAATTTGCCAGATGAAACAAAAATCGGAGAAGAATCCATTGTTTACAAACTTAACGAAATATATACAATTTGGGGACGCGAAAGCTATTAAAAATATTATTTTATTTAACTCTTTCGATATACGATAGCGGTAATGAACAAAGTTGTCCTAATGTGGCTTCGGCTTGTGCCCGTCCACGTAGAAGTTACGGGTTGCCTTGGGCAACTCCAGCTCCATGCCTTCCATGCTCTTATCGAGCACTATTTGACAGCCAAGGCGGGAGTTTTCTCGCAGAAAAGGGGCCATGTCCAGCAGGTCATCTTCCTTTTCATCCGCCTCGTTCAGCTTTTCGAGATAGTTGTGCATTACATACACATGGCACGTCGTACAGGCTAGGGACGCCTCGCAAGCGCCCTCCATCTCAATACCGTGCCGGTGCGCCAGGTAGAGAACGTTATCGCCCACCTTGCCTTGTACTTTGGTGCGCTTGCCGTCCTTGTCAACATACGTTATGTTGACGCTATAGAGCAAGCAAAGTATTACTGCCGCATAAAAACTTGCACTCGCCTGACTAGAGACTTACATTTCATCCGGCGATTGTGGGTCTTTCCATTCATATTCGCCGTGTCGCAGCACTGAAAGCAAATAGAGACGAATTTAATTTCATAATCTGCGCGAACTATTTCGAATAAGAGCTGTGCTCAACGTTCAGACGATTCACTTACATTTTGTGGCATGCAACGCATTACTGACTGTATAAGCGTGTGAATTTAAAACTTGCTTCAAAAGTAATTGACGGAAATTACGCGTTTGGCGCAAAAGTAAACAAAACATTTTGTAGGTTACAAATTACATATGTATAGCTGTGGTCACCCAAGAATTTTAGTCTTCATTGAGTTTTTACGACCATTTTTCGGTTCTTAAAATATAATAAATATAAACAAATTTGATTTAATTGATTATTTGATACAAAATCATTAAAAATTTGACCGGACAATAACTGACTTGATTAAAAAAACTTCTAACATTTCATAGCTCTTAACAAATCAGCTGTTACTTAACATAATTCAGGTGTTCTGTATTTGAGGGCAGTATGCCAAATGCTTCTTAGTACTAGTAGTAGTAGTTCATATGTTCATAAAGAGATTTATTTGACAGGGTCTTAAGAAAATATATATAGTCGCAAGAGCATTCGAAAGCTGTTGTTGGAAGTAAGTTTTATTTGTTTATTTATTTAATTATATGAGGAATAAACAAATTGCTTACGGTGTCAAATGAGTATTTGGTAATTTTAAAAATATTTTTATTTTATCTATCGATAAAATACTGTGGTGTATCGAATATGACAATATTGGACAGATCCACTTAAATAATTATTTTTCGTGATGCGTACTTGACATTTTTATCTATTAATACAAACTCACATTTGCTGAGATTAATATAGAAACATCTATGAAAGTTAACAGAAAAGAAGAAAAATGTATTTCAATGTATTTCTAGTAATGGGTAATTTAGGCAAATATCTGCAACAGTGACTTAGTCGTGCCTGGTGAGACGCTCATCTCTAACGTGAACGTGGAAGAGACTGGAACGAAAAACACACGTCAAAATTCTTAACGCTACGTCCAAAAACAAAAATAAAAAACATTTTAAATGCACTTGATCTAAATTTGAAGAGTTTTCTGTAAGCTTTGTACGACAAGCAGTCCACGTTCAGCTTCAACTGCCAAATACCATAACTGCTGACTGTAATTGCACAGCAATAAAACATCAGGCGCAGGCACAGGCGAAGCCAGCCACGAAAACAATTTACAATCCATAATATATTAAAAAAGTAAATTAGTGCAGTGTTGCCACCAATAATATCATGTCAAACAATGCAGTAGGACCTACGAAACAGGAAATCGAGGCTGTATTCAGTCGCTTGCGGGCGCTGCCAGCTAATAAGGTATGATTCGATTTTATTATAATTTTCAGGCATTGATTTTTAACTTTGATTTTTTTGCAGTCATGCTTTGATTGTGCCACGAAGGCACCTACATGGTCCTCTGTCACGTATGGCATTTTCATATGCATCGACTGTTCCGCAGTGCATCGCAATCTCGGCGTGCATCTGACCTTTGTAAGGAGCACGAACCTGGACACCAACTGGACCTGGCTGCAGCTACGGCAAATGCAGCTGGGCGGCAATGCGAATGCTGCTCAGTTCTTCCGCGCCCACAACTGTACTAGCAGTGACGCCCAAATTAAGTATAACTCACGGGCAGCGCAACTCTATCGGGACAAGCTGGCGGCACTTGCCCAGCAGGCAATGAAGGTACATGGCACCAAGGTAAGCAGTTCGTTGCCCTTTCTTTGTTTGACTTATTTGCTTTGTTTACTATTCGAGCTTGAAGTTTTATTAATAATAAACACTAAATCCAACTAACACTCGTGTTGCTCTCGCTTGCGCTTTACTTGTATCTTATTCTCTGTTCCCGCACATTCACACAAACACACGCACAGCTACACTTGGACCCGGCTGCGGATAAAAACGAGGGCAACGAGGCCGGTAGGGAGGACCAGGAGGAGGAGGACTTCTTCGCCCAATGCAATAACAACAACGCCAATGCGCATCTGGAGAACAATAACGTTAGCAATGCGGCTAGCAACGGAAAGGTAAAATCTACAAAATCACACGCTCTTCTTGCAACACTTGAAGTTACTGTTGAAGTTGATTTCTGAGTAATAAGCATCAGCAATAACTAAGCAAATAACTAATCCGTCCCGTCATTGCTTTCAGTTGGACGCAAAGCCCGCTGCGGGACCCACCGTTGCAACTGGCGAGCCCAGCGTGGATCTACTCAATGCGGTCGTGACTCCTTTAGCAATACCTTCGTCCATTGGTGTGCGCAAGATACAGCCGAAGAGAGGAGCTGTAAGTAAATCGAGAAAGAAAACTAATATTGGATCTCTTACGATATCAATTTTTGCATTTTAGTTGGGCGCACGCAAGGTCGGAGGGTTGGGTGCGACGAAGGTATCAACGAACTTTGCAGATATTGAGGCGCGCGCCAATGCGGCCAATGAGAGTAAAACGGCAGCAGCTGCTACTGGATCCATTGAGAAGCCTCAAACCGCAGAGGAGGAGATGGAAACTGTGGCTAGCATGCGGTTGGCATATCAAGATCTGTCGCTTCAGAAGACGCGAGAGGAAGCGAAGCTAAAGAGCATTGATCCCGCCAAGGCTAAGCAAATGGAGAGGCTAGGCATGGGTTTCAATTTGAGGGGCTCTGACGTGGCTCACTCCGCTTTGAGCGACATGGAAACCATTCAGCAGTCGGCTGCGCCTAAAGCCAGTTCCCAAACCAAATTGGCGGCCTTGGACAATGACAATTTTTTTAATGACCATTCGATGAATTTGTACGGCGGCGGTGGCGATAAGAAGGAGAGCTCCAGCAGCGGTAGCAAATTGGACAAATTCGAATTGGATGCGCTGGGCTATGAGACAATTGAACCCATTGGGACAACACATGGCAACATAACGTCCATGTTTTCCGGCAGCAGTGACTACGACAAGCCTAATCCAAGGAGCACCGCATCAGCTTCAAACAAGAGCAAAAGCAAAAGCATTAACCCCAACGATCCCGTCATAGCTCAGCAAAAGTTTGGGAACTCTAAGGGATTTGGCTCCGATCAGTACTTTGCCAACGAGCAATCCTCGGCGGATATCAGCGCCAATCTAAACCGTTTCCAGGGCTCACGCGCAATATCTTCCTCCGATTACTTCGGGGATAGCACTCCCGGAGGTAGCATGAGCAATCGTGGTAAAAACTCTTTTGGTACAAAATATAAGTTCGCTTTAATATGCATCTACTTTGGCATTTCAGGCAGTGGTGGCTATGCGACTGGCGTGAACTTTAATGCACCGGATCTGGACGATGTGAAGGAGAGCGTGCGCCAGGGCGTTCACAAGGTGGCCGGCAGGCTGAGCAACTTGGCCAACGATGTTATGTCGTCGCTGCAAGACAAATATGGTTACTGATAGAGCAACAGCACCAATACCATATATATAAATCACTCCAATTTAGTAATATACCTAAAAAGTTATAAAAAATTCCAATTCAACACTGTGTGGCGTTGAGATATTGGATCAGTTTCGCAGGTTCTTGTTAACAAAAAAGAAAGAAACCCTTACTGTTAAACGTAGTGTCTTCAAAATCCATATTATCCATATGCATGCATTGCAGCATTTGTGCATTATCTGCTGAATAATAAGCAAAGTTAATTAAACATATTTTATCGCAATTGTGGAACAACCATTAGCTCTTAAGTCGAATGATAGCCACTGTTTCTTATGAAATTTTGTTTGTCTTTAATTTTTTTTTATTTTTATATGAAGCATTTATCGTTTATCAATCTTTAAATTGGTTCAGAATCAGTTTGATCTTCGTTTTATACACATATAGAAAAGAAGAGAAATAAATTGGAAATGCATCGTGTGTGGCGAAAATGTTTTTCCGCTAGCTAATCAAAAGTGTGTTGAGTTATTTGTTTTAACAGAAAGAAGTTTTATTGAAATGCGCTCAGAAAGGTTTACAATTTGGCTAATAATTACAAAAATCTTTGATTACAGACTCGGCGCGGACTCAAGTTAAGGTATCGTTGCACCAGGCAGATGCAATTGCAAGAATTGGTGGTGAGTATTCAAGTGGCGTCGCAGTGGGGCTGAGCGTCAGTCATGGAGCATGTGGGCAGTTATGGCAGCAGCAGATTAATGACGACGCTTGCTGGGATTGGGGCGGACGCGAGCGCGAACAGCTTCGGGGGAGCCGTAGGCGATGGCGTGCGAGGTGGCAGAGCCGCCCTCGCCGGTGCTGAAGGAGTTGGCAATGGCAATGGCGCCACCGTTGGTGCCACCGAAGTCAATGGGGAAGAAGGTGCCGGCGGGCAGAGGAGCGGCTGGCGTCTTCACTGGCTTGCCTGCGACGGGAACGGGCTTCCTGGCAACGGGACGGCGTGCGTTGGGCACGCGGGCGGGATACTTGGCCACAGGCTTGACGGGCACGGCCAACTCCTCCTCATCCTCGTCGACATCATCGGCAACGGCGTTCTCGACCTCCTCATCCTCGATAGCAGCCACCTGGGCTTCCTCAGCATCTTCGGCAGACTGGTCCAGCTCGACGATCACCTTCTTCTTGGCGGGAAGGTAACGGTTGGCGGGCACGACGGGGGCAACGGGCGCAATTGGAGCTGGAGCGGGCAGCACATCGTCATCAGCGCCCACCTGGGCAACAGCTGGCTCTGGCACGGGTTGCTCAACAGCTGGGACGGCTTCCTCGGCGGCAAAGTTGAAGTCACGGGGCACCTTGGCTGCATCATCGCTTTCAGCCACAGCTGGTTGAGCCTCGGCATCGACGCTGTCGCTGGCCTCGCCGGTCTCGCTGTTGTCGCTGTTGTCGCTGCTCTCAATGGCGATTTGGACAACAGGGGCTTCATCGGGATAGGCTTCGGCAACGGAACTGGCGCCATGAGCACCGGCAGCGCTCAACACATCATCAGACTGAGCACTCTCTGCGATAATTCCATCGCTGCTCACTGCCACGTCGGACTCTGCGTGATTGCAATCTTTGTTAGGCAAATAGGGGAAATCGCAGGGTTAGTTGGGATTGTTAGTGGACGACTAGGTGGACATGCTTACCCTTCAGATAGGTGCCGGTGGCGACGGTTTCACCAGCCACAAGGGCGCTGGCTGCCTGGGTGGAGCGCGCATGCGTGCGTCCAGGCTGCACGTACTGCATGTACATAATCCTCTGTTGGGGAGCAGATCCATACCATTCGGCGGCGGCGGGCTGCTGGTAGTATACCATTCCTGGAACAAGGTATAGCCGATCTTCAGTGGAAGTTGAAGTGTACAAAGAGAGCATGCGGATGGATCGGTTTCATATGGATGTGTTTATGGAACGATGCGATGCGGCAGGGCAAACAGAATTATGAATACATTTGAAATGAAGTGCGAATAAGTGATTTTTCTATAATCTAAACATGCTGAATTTAAATCGAGATTATTCTAAAAGTAATTAAATTAATATATAGTTTAAAATTAAATGAATTGTATGGGTAATTCCTGTATTCGGTTGATTTAGAGTTCAAGTTCTAAAAGGATCTTCAAGTGTGAAAACTTTTGAGAGGAATCCATATGAATGGAGCTTTAGGAAAGATTGAATTAGTTTCATGAACTTTAAAGTGGATTTAGTTATTTTTAAAGGTTTCTACAACTCTTTCACTTTTGGCAACTCACTTTTCCTGGCTGGCAAAGCATCGCCGCTGGCCACAAAGCCGACGATTACCAACAAAGCAAACGCAACACTGAACTTCATGTTGAAACTGATGTTTTGGGTATTTAGGTGTTAAAAGTCCTTTGATACGATATGTCAAATTAGTGATGTTGAACGGCTTTCGATTGTAGACGCGCACTGATCACAGCAGGAGCTAAACTTGACACTTAAGTTTCCACCAAAGAAGTGATGATAGCTCAGCGCAACGCGTTAGATTTATATACGAAAGCGGATTCGCAAAAAATACTACAAAACGAGCATAATGAGCTGTTGCTAAAACTCGGATATACCCAAAGTAGAGCCTCAGCGCCCCTGCTTAATATGCGGACTGTGTTCTCGCTGGAATCGAGTCGAGCCGAGTCGATGCGAGTTGTCCGAACGTGCGAACCGCCCGATGGATCATTGGGTAGCCTCAGCTGAATTTGGATTATTGAATTGTATTGTGGACGGCTGTGGATAGAGACCGGTTCCCCTATTATAATGTGAACGAACGGCTTGACTGTCCTACCTGTGGGCCAAGCGATCGTAGCACGGGTATACATAGGCACAGACATTAAGTATTTTCAATTGATCCTAACTCAATTAGGTACGCAAATATCAAGCACACATGTTGGACGTAACCATAAAAATCGCCAATTTAATTTTAAGGTCATTTCGTAGACCCGTGCACAAGAAATCGAGGTTTATGGGTGCGTGTGCGCTTTATCGCTGTTGATACACTGATAAAAGAGAGCCGCTTAGAGAATTAAATTAAAGCCCAAAGACATGCAGTGCATTAATAAGCTTCGGATGGTCAACGGATTCCAGCCAAGCGCACTAGAGTCCATAACGGAAGAGGAAGCCTGCGTGGAACTCTATGCATTTATGAATCATCCTGGTTAAAAATTGAGGCTGCTTGCTATCTCTTCAATTATAGTCAACTACTGCAGTCCTACGTGCCACGTTCCATATCTCTCTGGGCGCCAGCTGCTTCCTTTTAAAAGTCAATTATTGCAGTTACCCTCACTTCGATATCACGACGTGCATTCCATCATTAATTGAATTGTGTCTGACGGGAGACGTAGCGCAGGTCTTAACGGCTGTTGTCTTCTGCCGGAGGCTTCCTTCAGCACTTTTTTGCTAGAGTCAATGCTCAGATGCATTAATCATGCAGAATACCCGTAATTTAACTCACATAACTCTGACTATTCTAGCTGTAAGTGGGTCTGCTCCAAGGACTCGTATGCGAGGGTTGCCCATATATTTCATGTGCTGGTCTTGAGTTTTACAAATTTATTATAAATAAATAATTATTATTAATATAATAATTTATAAATAATTGTAAGCATTGTAAGAACTTTTTTAAAGTACGCTTATATTCGTCGAAATAATGTCTTAGTTTTTTTTTCAACATTTAGATTGAAACAAAATAAGTTAGAGATCTCCTGAACCTTGTGAAAAACTGATATTCCAAGTATATCATGATATAATAATAAACAAAAACATGCAAGACCTAACAAAAAAATCCAAGTCTGTAGCTCATATTGTTTCTGAGATCGGCACGCTCATACATACGGACAGACGGACAGGGCTATATCGATTCAGATCGTTGCCCTGATCAAGAATTTTTATACTTCATGGGGTCTGCCACGCCTCCTTCTGAATGTTATAAACATTTAACAAAACGATTAGATCCTGATTTCCCATTTTCAATGGGTTCAGGTTATATATATAATGAGCAAGGAACAAATATGGCAAGGTATAAACTATGATGATCATCACAATATTTAGATAATATTTTGGAACTCAAGGAATTACGTACTTTTTTTTACTCCTTTTTTTTTTTTTGTTTTTAATACGCCTTAAATACAATACAATTAAAATGTCTGAACAACATATGTAACTACAATAATATAATGATTAAAAAAAATAATTTAATTTATTATAGTATGTTGAGTGATATGTAATTCGAGTTAATCTATAATCTATTCCGATTGAAGCATCCTCCTATGGTAAGTGCGACGGAATTCGTAGAGTAAACTTGGAAACAGTATGAGAAAACTTATTTAAATTGACGATAATCTAGTACTAAGTACTACATGAGTGATTTACTGCCATACATAGATATATCTGTACAGCAAAATATCAATTGAAATCAATTTAGAATTTATATTTCAATGAAAATGTGTTTGATCTTATCGCTTTGTTCACATTATAATTATTTTATTATTTTAATTTACTATATGCTACTGCTTTATATGATATGATGGAATAATGATATGCACAGATCCGCAGATGTAATAAGAAATATTTGGAAATTTGTAAGCCTAATTTCGCATGCATGTAATGATTTGATTCTATTTGCAGTTATCCATAAATGCATAAATTAAAATCGTCTTATTGATTGAATATGTTAAACATGGACAATATTCTCGGCATGCCGCAATAAAACAAAATTCGAAATTAGAAAGCTGTAAAGTCTTGAATAACCAATCAGTTAAGGAAGTTTCCCAAAAATGTGCCAAGCAGATAAAGCTGGATAACAGGTAGATCGAAAATCCATTTGGCATTTGAATGGCGCTGTTAGATATATTCAATTCACATTAAGTTGGCATAATGATGGACTTGATCTCTGAATAGCTTGGCAGGTAATTTGAATTCAGATAAAGGTGCAGAAGAAGTAAATCCAACATAAACTTCAATTCATTAAACCTCTTTAAGGCGAATGAAACTCAGGATCAAAGTCGGATTAGAGTGATATAAAAAACGGGGTATAAAAATTATAATAATATATTTGTTATATGAATTAGTTGTGTTATCTTCAATTGGTTCTGGTGTATTTCAAAAGTCTTCTTCACTAAAATTGGGGTGGCATAAACGTGCAGTCAGCCTATTTTTGCTGGCGCAGTTATATTATAAATGGGAATTTCTATTTATCTAAGGCATGCCTAATTGCCAGTTTTTTTATGCAAATGCTTTTGAAGTTTTTTATTTATTTATTTTTTTTTGTTTGGAATAGAAAAAACACAAAAGCTTGTGCTTGGCATGGTAATGGCCATAGTTAAGAGGTTCTACGCACTAGTTTTGGTAAAAAACAAAAAGGCTGAAGCAGTGAACACAAAATTTAATATCCTGTTGAACACCTGTTTATATTTGTTGTTGCCATTTGGCGGGCATTTATGCAAATCGGTGTCCACTTGTGAGCAGTTAGCTATTTACGTATCATTTAATACCCGCATTTAGAACACCCAAGACCATTAAAATGAATATCCAATGCACTAGATAGCCTAGACCCAGCCACAGCTATAGCCACGGCCACATCCACAATATAACAACTTGTTTTGTGTCCAAAAAAAAAAAAGGTGTATCTACATATATAAATATATGTATACAAAATAACAAAACAAAAGTCAACTTAATGTACGACATTATTGGCGGGACGCCTCCAGAATTTCAATTGGAATTTACGCGGTGCTTTAAAAGCAATTTGACTGAACAGTTGCCACTGCCGATGTTCAGATGCGAAAAGTCGAGCATTCGCACTCGCACTCGCAGTCGCAGTTTGCATTTCTTTTTGGGCAGATCTGGACTTGCAGCACAATTAAAATGATATTTGGCTGACTCGTTGCGTAAATATGTATAATTGACATTATTTTAATTTACATTTAAATGGCACCTGCTGTCCAAATTGTGTTAAAATCGTTTATATATGTATAAACATATGCATATAGCTGACATTTTACACTTGGCATGCGGTTTCCATTGGGGCGCTACGTTCTCGCTCATGAGCAGTGATGGCACGATTAATCATCAGATTATATTGCTTCCATTGGTGATATAATTGTATCGCAAAATGGGCTTAGATTGATTAATAGATCGAGCCAAAACACCACAATCTTTTTAACTGTGAAACTAACTAAATGTAAAGTTTGATTCAAATATGAATAAATAATGAAACAATTAATATGTTTTTCCAAGCACCGAAAGGAAATAAGCTCAGATCGACTTTATTGGGCCACTTTTTTTTTTAATGCTCCAGTATTAAATCTCAAACGCAACGTTCTCCAGGAGGAGATGCCTATAGTGTACCCAAAAGTTTACACAATCCCTTGTCGTTATAGCTTACAGTGCCTATTGCACTTCAGAGCCACTTTTCTAAGGAAAGTTTATAGATTATCCACCGCACACTTTTCAAAGTTATGGTTTCTCAATTCAAGACTTAATATATATTATACATATATTTTGCTCAGCTACTCATTTTCTTCTCTATATGGGTAAAGGTCATACAATATCTTTCAGATCTGTACAAAAATAAATCAGTTGATTAATGATTAATGAATAATCCATTATTTTTCGTCGATTAATTGAAATTAATAATCGTTTAGCTTAAATTAATCATTTGATGCAATACTCGATTTCTACATTTTTTGCCATCACTACACAAGAGCGACATTTTATCCATCCTGACAATGCAATTAATCAACGAAAATTAAAATAAACTTAATTTCATTCAGCCGTCATTGTGGTGAGAAGCACTTCTTATTTAAATCCAATTGGAAATGAACAGCTGCACCTGGCAGAGAATTTAGCATAGGTGTGAAATGTACTCTACATAAGGTAACATATATATATATATATATATGTAAAGCGCTTAAATCGACTTTCATGTAAAGAGAAGTATATATTTATATAGATGATCATCTTACAAAGTGAGCAAATAAAAAGTAAGAAGGCTCTAGTCGAGACGGCTCGACTACGAGATACCCTGAACCCTGCAAAAAAAAAAGAATATTCTTCTTCTTTACGCACGTATAAGCGAGCGCTCTGCTAACCGCGCAGTTGCTGCCGACGGTTGGGGGTGGGATGGGCTGTACTTTGAACGCTTATAACTCCGTTTCTAGATGGACTATCTTCATGAAACTTTCAGAATATATTAATTGCATTCAAATTTGTCCATTTGCCAAATTACAAATCTCTAGTAGTTGAAATGCGTTGGGGGCGAAGGGGGCGTGGCATCCAAAATCTGAAAATTACAGATTTTGTAATTTTCAGATCCATACTATCTATCTAAATATAAAAATTGTAAGTCTCTAAAACGGTGTAGAAGTTATGCTCGAAAAACGTAAAAAAAAAGTTAACAAATTTTCGATTTTTTATCGATAATTAAGAAATGGGATGAGTTACGGAAAAAATAAACTCGAACTGCGTAACTAAGATAGGAGTATTTATGTAAAATGTCAGTTTTCTAGCTTTTGTTGTTTCCGAAATCTCGACGTTCATACGGACGGACAGACGGACAGGACTATATCAACTTATTATTATATACTTTATACTGCGACGTATCCTTTTGCCTGTAACATACATTTTCACAAAATCATTATACCCTGTATTCCCATTTTCAATGGGTTCAGGGTAAAAAATAAAGTGATAAAAGTTTGCACAAATATAGCATAACCTATATCAAAAACCATAGCATTTGAAACATTTAAGCCAAAAACAGAAATTTTCTTTTATTCCATACAAATATGATTATTTTTGTATAGATTTAATAGCGTCAAAAAATTGCATTCATATAGACGACGGACAGATGGAAAGACGGATGGACAACGAGACAGACAAAACCAATATACTCATTTCAATTCGTGAGAGAGTATAAACTGCCTAATGTTTGTTCGCGATTCACAAACTATTTATTATTTGCCATGGGGCAAATCATTAAAAAACTTAATAATTATTCATTCACGAAATTGAAATAGATTATAAGGTACTTGAAGCGAGAGTATTGAAATTTTGAGTATATACTCGTGTATATCATCGTCTAATAAATCGCCACAATTGGGGGCGTGGACAGTCGGCAAGAGCTTCATCTTATCATTATCTTATATATTTATATTGAAACTATATCAAATTATTTATTTTGAAGCTCTTCATGCGGGACCTTCCATGCTGGAAATATTTAAAAAGATATGCTTTATTATCCAAGTGTGAATTTACATTTGCATAGTAGAAGTAAATATCAAATAAACTTGAGCTTATCAAGAAATACAAATCCATCGACAGTTCATTAGAATTTTTTGATTCTTGTGATTTAATATATATCATTTTCAACTCAATAAGAAATAATATTCAAATTGAAATGAACCAGGCAGGTGTCTTATTTTTGCAAAGCGATAAATTTCCATAAAATTGCGCTGTAAAAAGAGTCTCATAGTCAACTCTAACCACAATGCACAAGGCACAAGCCCGAGCTGCACAGCTGCTCGTAGCAGTGATTAAGTGCAGTCCATGGCCAGTGTATGTGATGGCAGCCGGATACGGACTTCCTCACTTCCGGACGGGCATCCAGCCTTAGCAATGGTCATTTTTCTCGCTGGTTGTCACTTGAAAGTTGGCAATTAAATATATGTATGTGTAGAGTATTCTTGTTGCTCCTACTTTTTATTTTTATTTTGTCTATGTAATGTAATGTGTGTGTGCTAAAATAATTTCTGTATATACGAATAGCTAGAGATGCTAGACTACTAGATATCCTGTAAATACATTTAATGCCTAAAATGAACAGATTCATTGAATTCGATTCTATTTGCATAAAAGTCAAAAATAATCCATTATTCGAGGTGTAAGAAATCATTCATAATAATTTTCTAATTTAATAATTTTCTGTGTGCTTCGATTGCTGCCATGGTAATAGAACCTCCTCGATAAACGTGATTCTCGAATATCTCTTGTATTTCTTATGAAATATAGAGATTCTTCATTTTGCTTAGTATTAATTAGTAAATATTTCCTCGTCTAATATATTAATGCAATTTAGTAAATATATTAGGTTAAATTGCTTTAGTTCTTTGCTGATCTTTAGTTCTTTTCTTGATCATATGCACAATTAAAATAGAATTTCAAATTCAATAAGATATATATGCTGACAGAGCAGGCTGCAATAATTATATATAATTTAAAGAAGAATTGGATTCGAGTCCATAATCAGAGAGATTATGTACTGATCAGGTTAGCATACCCTATCACAGGTAAAATTAATGGGCATCAATGGAAAAAAATGCAACAGATGTTTCTAGCGTTTCGGCCGGACTGATGTTGGAAACGAGGCGAAACATGCAAAGCAGTTGGCATCTCCACCTTATTCAGAATTTATTTTCACACTCTCTAGAGGACAACTTTTGCTGGGTGCCACATGGCCCGAGCTACTGAGTGTGTATGTGTGTGTGCCTGTGGCGCAGTCAAGATGTTGCCATTCGCCATGTCTGCTGCAGCTTTAATGGCTTCATATTTCGTACCAAATTAGAGAAGTTACTTTTGCTTACACTGCGAGTTGGCTACTCGACGACTACTGTTGCACCCGGGAAGCCCGCTCTGCCTTGCTGACTCTCCGATCCCTTTCATTTGTTGTCTTTGTGCTCGGGCTGCAAGTTTGGCTACAAGTTGGTCGCTGCTCATTATGTGCCGCATATACAACATGGAATAGACCAAGGAGCTCAGTGTCTACTCCATTAAATTGTAATTTTTGGCAACATTTTGGTTTGCATAAATCTTGGCGCTTCGTGTTGTAGTTTCTTTGCTTTCTAACTGCCGGTGCCGGCGCACGGAGCCCAGTCAGTCCCCAGAGTCCTTCGCGCGCAAACAAAACATTTGCTTATGTTTCAAGTTTATTAAAAAGTACTCAACATATTATGGTTACTTAAACTATTAAAATAACAATGCTCTGACTTTCTATGAGTATTCTCTCTCCCTCCTCCCTGTGTGTCTCTCTCTATCTGTGAGCATGTCCTTAGGGAGCTGGTGCCATCCTTTTGGCTGCCTTCTGCAGATAATGTGTAAATAATTTGAATGCAGACAATGAGTTCAACTGTTGGCAAGTGTCGCAGCTGCTCCTGGACAGCCGCAGTGCTGCATACTCTTGCATTTTTGGGGCCTATTAACTATTTCAATCATTTTGAGCTGTTGCTGCTGATGCTGCCGCTGCAGTCGCCTTAATTACAACTGAAGGCCCATTACGACTAATGGCTGGCCACGTACTTTTATATAAATCCATTTCAAATGCACATTTGCATATGTCAAGTGTGAATGGAGTGCCAACTCCTACATCTCTGCAGTCCAGCATCCGGCATCCGGCATCCAGTTGATGCGTATTAAAAACACACTTAAATACTCAAAGCCTCGCCTCCTGCTCAGCTGCATTGCTAATTACGTAGCAAGAATTTTCATTACGTGGGCGGAGCTCCATTCTGCTTTCCCCGAGAGCGACCCGAGCACAGAGTCGAGCCCTCGAGTACGGCGTAATGAAATCTTAGCAGGGCTGCGGCTCGTCCCCCAATGGGAGTGCAAAATTTATTAGAAAATATTTACGTAGCACTTCAAAAATTGTGTGCGCCTCAAAATAGGCAATGACATTAAAGTGCTGAGCACTCGTCACTCGTCACTCGTCGTTCTTCTCTGGAATTTAAAGGACAAATGCTGTAATATGTTTAAAGTAGCTCCGCATATTACGCTCTTCTAAAGAGCATTAACAATAATTAGGCCTTCAAGGACAGCAATGACATTGAGGGTAATTTTTCTTATAGCTTTAATAACTCGAGTACTTAAAGCGGAAATGCTTAAGTAGGTTAATGCATTCTAGGGCGGGTTGCATGGCCATTAATCTGTGCAGCAGGCCAACAGTGATCTATTTATATAAACACAATAACTGTCAAATTTTAAGCCCTCTAAGTCTATCTATCTATGGAACGTATCCTGCATGTGCATACAGTTGAAGCTCTATTAGCATATATAATATTAATTTAATAGGACGCTGCAGTATGATCGGTCTAAGCTTACTCCCTTCGAGAAGATTGAGAGGGGATGCCGAACATAAAGGAGAACATAATAATTGTGTTTCTTTTAATGTTCTACTTTTTAATGTTTCAGCAAATCGATAACTATTCCTGGTTCAAAGTTATCGATTAAAGCCTTTATCGATAATCAGTTATTAAATTATATATATTTCATATTTAGAGCTAGAGTCTCGATATATATATATATATATATATATATATATATATATATATATATATATATATATATAATAATTTAATACAAATTTAATATTTGTTATTTTTTGGATTTCTGCCCCGGTTACGGATACGGTTTGGTTTAACATGTGCTAAATATCAAGTTTCAAGAATTTAAATTATTAAGCAATCTATGACTTAATAAGCGTAGACGTTTTTCTTATACTTGATGTGGCATCAGAAATTTAATTTAGGTAACAAATGATATATTTATTTATTTTCGTATATAATATTTCTTTATGGAATAGAGGAATGAAATCTGGGGCTCTGCTTGTAATAATGCATAATAATTTGAAGAACATATAGATAAATTGGAAGCGTCTCTAGTTTATCTCACAGAAAAACCAAGAGACGGTCAGAGAAAGTATATCATAGTGCATTGCCCATAAGCCCTATATATCATAGTCATTTCACTTATGTAACTCTCATTTCACATTATGTTTTCCAGTTAAAGCTGAAATGTAAATTTTTGAACCGCATCATACTTTAACGCTCGCCATCTCGATTGTTATCTTTCTTTATCTGCTGCGCTGCCTATTTATTTGTGTGCGGGTTAACATTAGTGGTTACATGTTGTTGTTGTTGTTGTTGTTGGTGTTGTTGGTGTTGTATGTGCTGCCGTGTCGTGTGCAGTTTGTTGCTTTTGTTGGTTTTGCGGCTTTTAGGCAACGTATTTGTTTTGTGACACTATCGCCGTTGGTTGTTGGTTGTTGGTTGTTGGCTGTTCTTATCGCCTCGGCTGTGCCCAGTGGAATCGGTTGGCGCCCCTTGCATTGACATATGTCCAGTGTAGCAGGAGCATACATGCTGTTCCGGCAACCCATTTCAGCTGTCCTGCTCTGTGTCACGCTGCATTTGTGTTTTTCTGTTCGTTTTGGGGCAAAGTTTTGTGTTTTTGTTGCAACTTCAATTTATTTTATGGTCAATGTGGGGTTCTGCCTCTATGACCAGACAACTTTTCTAATGAGCCCAATACAGAGTTTGGGTCTTGTTTGAGGCTTTCCTGCAGGATGCACCACAATAAGCATACATAATTGCATGTGTTTTACTTCCGGCTAACAGTTGTGACATTTATACTCGTTCACAAACCAAAATGGGGTATATTGGTATTGGGAAAACACATGAAAAAAACATATGCAAAATCGATATATAATCTTGCTGAGAGTTAGAATTCACCATAAGGTGAATGCAGAGGGGAATTACTGTTGGCTTACTTCATATATATATATATGTATGTATGTATATGCTGTATATTAATTTTAAATAATAAAAAAAATAAATGAATACAGTGGATGCACCCGTATTATTATATTATTTTACATTAGTGTCTTAATCAATTTAAATTGATATTACACAGTCCACATATAAAGTTGATTATCGTTTCCTTAGCATGCGCTTTACGTGTAAAGCTCAAGGAATGACTATGGTTTAGAAATAGATGGATCTATTGATATTGTCATTATTTCCCTTTAATATTATTTGTAAAATATATCTTCATATAATGCTTATGGATTAATGTGTTAATTTACAGTGTTTATCAGTTTATTTTTAACTGCTACTTACTATCTACTTATTGACTAATTAAATAGTAATTTTAAAACTTATGTATTGCTGGACTGTTTTAATAAATTTAATAGTATTTTAATTTTTTTAATGAGTGTAGCTGCGTAAACGAAGTATTTGTATATACATACAATATGCATAAATATAAATACAATTGTAAATATATACATAAATATAAATATAAGTATAAATAAATAAAGATTTAAAGTATTTTAGATCAAGTTCAATTCTTTGGAATTCTTTTATTATCATCAAAATGATCTTTAGTGAATATAATCTTAACAACATCCCAATATTCATTTCTCTGGACTTTTATGATCAATTTTTTAGCTTTTCCGTAACATAGTTCACAATTTTTCTAGAAATCATAATTTATTAAAATTAACTAATTTGGTTTTCTAATTTAAAAAATCTCTTAAAAGTTGTAAAAGATTTGATTCGTCTCTATTAAAATTGCATGACAATGCCTCAATTTTTTTCTGTTTTGCTTTGAAAAAACATTTTTAAATTTAGGCAGCGTCGGGATGGATATGAATGTTGACAGAACTAGTGAGAACCTAAAAAAAGGTTTCGAGTTTGGCTAACGCAGGAGATGTAACTTGGCTGTCCGAGCGATTGGCCAACGATTGGGATGATGCGATTGAGAATGAGAAAGAAAATGGGTATAAAAATGGGGCCGCTGAAGGCGCTGATGTTGATGACGAAAAAAGGCAATCAAGAAGCAGCTCGTATAAGGCTTTGAATAGATTTCACTTTACACTCACACACACAGGGATACCCACGAAGCGGAAGCGGAAGTCATGTTGTGCTACAATGGCCGCTGCTTGTGTCGTCATACTGAAGGTAGACAGTTTTTTTTTCGAACTCTGTCTCTGACGGGGTCCGCACGTCTGCGCAATTTCAAAGTAATTGCAAACGTTTACCAAGGCGCATACAGAAGTAAAGTATGAGTAAGGAACGAAAATAGAAGGAAAAAAATCCGGAAGTGTTTTTCAAGTCTTTTAGCCTCTTTTTGCAATGGGTGAAAGTCTTTCTAATTGAAGTGGACACAAACAGACACATAAAGCCTCAAACACACAGCCAGATGCATACGGTTAGATCCACAGTGGACATAGATACACTCTGCTAGTCTGCTAGTGTATTCTATATTCAATGATGCAGCAAGCGGTCAACGCCTTTGACTTCTTGCAAGGCGCTGCAAAAGGAGTTTTTCTTTTCAAAGTAGAGACAGATAGAGACAGAGAGAGAGAGAGAGAGAGAGAGAGAGAGAGAGAGAGAGAGAGAGAGCAATGAGAGTTGGCAACAAAAAAGACAAGAAATGTAAAGTAAAGTACAGCAAAGTAAAGGCTGAGCGCTGTCCACTTGTACGGACCGTGTATGTCATTAAAATTTACAATCTATTTTGCTTGCTAATTGGCACTTGGCAATGCCAGCCTTTGTGCTTCAATAAGTGTCTAGCTAGGTAGCCAGCCAGCCAACTAGCCTGGCAGAAGCCAGATTCTGGCCATAATCGTTATTTGCACCATGAACAACACAGAAAGAAGTCTGGGCCAGCAATTAGTGACAAGCCAAGATGTGGCAGCAAATGTTGCGTGAGCTTTTAATTATAGCCAAGTGTTGATGATGGCGACAACTAAGCGACGGCCAAATGCCACTGACAATGCCCACCATAACTAACTAAGTGGGGCCATAAACGCCAAAGGCGACAAAGAAGAAGAGGCAAAAGTATATATGTATAAATAAAAAGAGAAAATGCGGGCGTTCTATGCAATTATTGCTTGCCTACATAAAATGTAACCATTTAGGCGCTTTTTCAATGGCTATGCAATTTTTAATGTGTGCGATCAATTACAAAGCTGAAAGGCCACGCATTAGCAGAGCCAGAAAACGGCACAGTTACAAGCAATAACGAGCTGGCAGCCCCGGCCAGCTGCCTTCCATGTATTCCCCATAGACTGACTGCATTCCCCTCAGTCAAGCCAAACTGAACCACAAAAGTCAAGCCCCGTGCACAAGTGTGTGTGTGTGTGTGTGTAGTTGTGTGGGTGTGGGTGAGTAAGTGTGCGAATGGATGATTTCCACTTTGCCCAGTGAGTCAGTCAGGCTGGCAGCCACAATCCTTCATTGTTGTTGCAGGCAGCAGTCGCAGCAGCAGCAGCAGCAGCAGCAGCAGCAGCAGCATGGCTGGCGATAAAATAAATTTGCATATGAATTGAGAATTAAGAACATTTTGCACATCGTCCTCCGCTTTAGCCCTCCTCCACCAGAGCCAACTCCTTCCTGCACCTGCCAACCAGTTGCCATTTTTTGATTGGGTTGCCTTGGACTGGGCGATGTGTTGCTATTGTGGCTGCTGTTTGGCCTTTGAATTAGAATTCACACACACACACACACACACATACAGTTATGAACACACACACATACATAGACATTCGAAAGTGTGAATGGCTTATTTCCTTGCTGTAGCTGTAGATGATGCTGATGCTGATGCTGATGCTGTTGTTGTGGCTGGTGCTCCTGCTCTTTTGACCGCTTTTTGGCAATTTCCATTTTCATTTTAGCCCTTTTTGGCGAACAATTTTTACACGCTTTGCTCTTTGGCTGATAGAAATAAAAAACAACTCGTTAGCCTATTGAAATTGAAAATGTTTTTGGCTGATGCGATAAGAATGTGCAGGGGATTATAGTGCATATATGTATATATCTATACATGTGTATATGTTAGTGTGTCTGTGTGTGTGTGTGGAATAACTTATTTATGGCTTGCAAAGTTATGGGTCACAATTGGGTAATTGCATCTCTGTTGATTTTAATAATTAAATTTCAATGCGAAAGCTTTTATTTTTTAAATAATCACAGCTAAAAGTTTTAGTATAAATATATATATAAATATATATTGAATAAATTTTATTTAAACAGTTTTTTTGTGATTTCGGATAAGCTTTAACAAGTAGATATCTCATGCTTTCCTATGAATATTCGTTATTAAAATGTTATTTATAAACAAAGAACTATTTAGTTTATAATAAATATATAAATAGCTAACGTTTGGAATTTCTGTACTTTTACAAATTTAAATTTAATTATATAATTCTTCAATTGTGTTTAGAATATGGTTGTGTTACACTTTATATAAGTACATTATAAATTGTTTATATATATTCGTAGTACATTTAATTCATTATATTATATATATTTTATATCTACCATTATATATTTACCTACTCGTCCACGACAGTCGTAAGAAGTTTACTTGTTGTCTCAGTCTGTCTACTTTAAGAGTAAATGAAGAATAGTAAGTAAATTTGATTTATTGATCTTTGTATTTGTATGGAATATACTATTATAAAACTACAATAAAATGTTCGCCTTTCACAGTGAAAACTATATTTTGAGAGCGAGGCAACGAGGGAGAGAAAGGGACGTGTGAATCCATTGATTTTGCATGCAGCACTCGCTCACCTCTGGCTATACAAATTGCATTTACAAACAATTAGACAAGTAAAACTCACGTACAAATACCAGGTGAGAGGTGCAGGGCCCTCGGGCTTATGCCGAACGGTAACGTCAGTGCTAACGGTAGCTGGCACGTGGTAAGCGCGCTACGGGTCGGAACAACCCACACAATTGGACCCCTTGTTTTATTGTGGGACATTTGTGAAACTTTCGACATGCTCATAAAATTGCTCGTTTAACTCATTTAACTTCTGCGTTCTTTTTATTTTTCTTTTTCTTTATTTCTCTCACATCTACCCATTAAAAGCACGCAAAAGGGGTATAAATACATTTGCATATGCAATATGAATACTCGGGCACTGGAACAATTCAGTTTTCACGAAATAAACGAAATATCTCTACGTCCTGATCTGACGGTTTGCTGAATATAAAAAGATCTTGAAAACAGTCAGATATATTGAATCCCATGGCAATAATGATGAGTCTAAATATCTTTGTTTACTAGTCATTAAAACTCTTTGAAAATAAAGTCTTTGGAAGTGAGATATCTCTAGATTCAACATTAAATAAACCTAGAGAAATCCCACATTTAAATGTTGTATGTTTACATGTTCGTCTTCATAATAATTTAAAAATATTGTTTAAATTATTTTAAAATTATAAATGTAAATTGAAATGAGCATCTATTAATGTTGCACTTTCGAGAGAAAAATTAACAATGCTGAATGAACTCTTTTAAGACGATAATGATGTAATAAATAACTGAGATCATCGTAAATATAATATTAATTTATTCTGCATTAGTTTATATTAATTTAAATCTTATGAAAATAAGCCAACATTAAAAGTAGCTAATTGATTAGAATATGTTTTTTTTATATATATAAATTTATATTGTTATTTTTATTTATTTATTTATTATTTTATTTTTATTTATTTATTATTTGTTTTGTTACTAATATTGACTTACAATACAATATATGAAAATTATAATAATGATAATTTATAAAGTTTTTGAACTACCCAACTCACTGTGGATGTCATGCAAAAAGACTGGGTACCTTCTTCTCGGCCACTCTCGACTTTACAAACTCTTATTTTTTGCCTGTTTTTTTTTTTCAAAAGTTTACATAAATTGTTGCGAAAAATAAAAAGAGCAACTTAATAATGCCAGAAGGCATTTGGCACTGGCACAGCTCCTGCTTGGTAAAGAGAGCAGGATTTTGGCTGGGCGACAATGAAAATAATTCAATTAAAACACTTTTCCACTTTGCGCCCTCGCATGCCAAGTTACAATAACGTTCAACAAAATTAACACATAGAGCAGATTCCCTCCTTTTATGCCACCCCCCCCCCCCCCCTCGGCATCGCACCCCTTCGCCTCTTCGTCCTTCGCCAATCCTTCATGTGTGCATTGCCCGCGGGCGTTTTGCATAAAGTTTACCAGAACGCGGTTGCCTTTCGTGTGGTCAAAGTTTGGGCGTCCAGGCTGTGCCCTCTCGGCGACATCTATGCCATGTTTACTTTGGTACTTAGCCATTGTTGTTCTGGCCTAGCTGTTGCTTAAAGCCACAAAGTAGCTTTGGTGCCACAAAATTTAAATTCAACCCTGGCTAAGCCCCACAAAACAATTCTACTGCAGAGCTCTGTTTCAGTTTCAGTTCCTGGGTCTCTATCTCTATCTCTATCTCTATCTCTATCTCTATCTCTATTCCTATTTCTATCTACTATATCCATCTCTATCTCTGCCCGTGTCTGTGGTTAGCTGCTGTTTTGTGTATTATTTTAAGATTTGATTGGTTGGGTTGCAGTCGTGTTGGTCTCGGTGTTGGTGTTGGCTTTAGCCTGGTCTTGTTTCTGGCCCTGGTCGTGTTCTTCCATTAAGCTATTTGCATTTTCATTGCCCATTGTCAAGCTGATTAGCATTTGAATATGATAAACTGAAAGAGTGATACACGCAACAAGGGAGATTGTTAAAAGGGATATACTACTAGCAGAGTATCTAATATAGTAGTATCTATGTATGATTGGTCAGCATTGCTGCCTCATGTACACAGGATGCTTTTGGGCCATGCACAAATCAGGCAAAGCCATGAACTCAAATAAAAACTTAACTCGTTTAATTGGCCACTTCAAAGCCAAAAGCCCATGCGGCAATTTGAACAAAATATTTCCTTCATTTTTATGCGCATTTAACCCTTTAATGCAGACACATGGCCACCATTTGCAGCATTTTAAGTCCATTAAAAATTGTTTTTCCATAATTTTTTACACCGCATTCAAGCGGAGGGCCCAAAACATTCATAGCGCATCGACTGTTTCACTAGCCTCCATCCAGCGACGTTGCCTCTGTCGCTGTCGCTCGTTAAAAATCAATCCCCAAGCGTCCCCCGTCCGCCCACTTAGGATGACCGCATGGAATGCGCATTCAGGCTGGGATCCAAATTGAGAATCGAGTATATTGGCGGATTTAAGGGAGGGTCCGACAGGGGCGGTCAGGGGGTAGCTGGTCGCTCTAGCGTGTTGCAGCGAAGGTGTCGTGGACTCTGCCCCGTCGCGGTCAATATGCGAGACTATAAGTCTATATAAGCGCCACCACAGCAGCCATGTAGCTGATATCTTTTGCTAGCATATCTGTATATGTATATATGTGTGTGTGTGTGTGTTTGTGTGTGTTAGTGTCTGTGTATGCGTGTGTCATGTGTCATGTCCATGTGTGCACGTGTGTCCAAGTGTGTGTGTGTGTGGCTGTGTGAGCGCGTATGTTGCTGTTGTGAATATATGGGAATTTGTTTTGTCATATCGTTTCGGTTGGCATTTTTTGTACTCTTTAACCAGAATCGTGCGCTACGAAAAAGGCCTCTGAGATCTTGAAAAGCCTTTGTACACTGCTACAAATCAATTAAATAGATTTGTATCACTTAGCTCGAAATATGTAAATAGACTTTGGCTTAAGACGCGAATGCACTTGTTTTGTTATAAAAAAATCGCAATAAATAAAATAATATTATTAATCATATCCTTTTTATATAGTACTATTCCTCTTAAAAAGATTGATTAAAATGTAGGAAAAAATTAATTGATCAATGAGCCATTCAGCATGAGATTTTACATATATATTTCATAATACTAATCATCAATTATAAAATATACAGTAGAATCCGGTTATAAAGACGTTCAAGGGACAGACGATTTTACGTCGTTATACCACAAAGACGCTATAACCAAAAAGAGTCTTTATAACCGGTAGATATGTGAAAAATATCGTCGTAGTAAGCGTCGTCTATAGTAAGCGGAGTCCCTTTCATATAAGTTTGTATGGGACCAACTAAGACATCGTCGCAATAACCGGAAGGACACTATAAGCGGAGGCGTTATAAGCTGATTCTACTGTATATATAGACTAAGACTCGCATTTTAAGAATATGTAACATGCATTTGTTAGTTTTAAATAAATTTCTTTAATCATCATAAATATGTCCACAGTTCTTTGTTACTTTTTTGTTACTTTAATTAAGACCTTGAATAATTTATTTTGATATAGTTTGTTAAGCTGTAATGCATTTAGTTGGATTGCCAATTGTAGATGCTTCAGTATTTGGCGTGGCCAAACGATTTTTCGCTGACGTGCAGTGAAGCGCAACATCCAATCTACGTAGAGCTATAGATTTGCCTATGACCGTGGCTATGTGAGCCGGGCCGAAAAAGTGTCCAATGTAACGCCACAACAAAGAACGTTAATTGACGCCAAAATGCTGCAAACAAAAAAAAAAAAAAAAAAAAAAAAAAAAAAAAAAAACAAGAAACCGGTTGCAAAAATCACAAAAAAAAAAATGGAAAAGGGGAAAAAAGAAAATCAGACAGAAAACAAATAAAAAACGAAGCATGTGTAAAAAGAATTTGTCCAGTTGGACACATTCTGTAACAGGCGATACGAGCGGCGATAGCGCCAAGCCGCTTTGGGGCTGTCTTGGCTGCACAATTTAAATTCAGCCCGGACTATCGCCCCAAGTGGCTTGATTAACCCAAGCGATGGGCGGGGCAGGTCCTTGTGAGTGGGCGTTGTTGAATCAGCACACGTGATTAATGGCTTTTAATTATGTCAGAGCGCGACGGCAGGATCGAGCGATCCTGGCCTGTGTGCAGCGGTATGCCAGTTAACCGTTTGACATTAAAAAATTGACACCGTTCGGGGTGAAATGTTACCGACATCTATGGCGTTCCGCCTGACAACTGTCTGGCACACGTAGCCGAGTTAAAGTTCTCGCTGCCCTGCCGCTCGCTATTGCGGAAGCGCACGATATGAGGGAGCAGGCCATGCCAGGCCATGCCAGGACACGGCTGTAACACGGCAGGACACGGCAGGGCACAAACAAATTTCAAGCACGGACTTCGTTGGGCAGTCGTTGCCAGCAGTGATTGTGTGGGCGTTTGTCTCGCATGTCGCATTTAATGAAAGCGTCATAAATTATGTTGCAGTTGACGAAAGCGACCAGCGAACAGTGCCTGCGAAGGGGTACTTAGCATATGCATGTGGGCAACACATGTGTCCGAAGTCGGGCGACTTGCTAAATAATAAAGCGTTTGCGCTTGAAGTAATGCTAAGGGCTGACAACTCAAGCGGAAAATGTAACGAATATTTATGAGGTGAGGGTGATAAGGTATTTCATTTATATTTTTATTGCGCTGCATGTATCATCGCTCACTTAAAGCAGAACATGCACCAAGTAGCTTATGTATATTGTAAAGAATATTATTAGAATATTATTAATGCAATCAATGTTTGAGTTTTGTCCTTTGATATTGACCTCCGAGAGCGTCGCATTTGCCGGCTGATTAATTGCAGACGAGCTGTACGTTATGGAGCCCACTTTGATCAGCTCGCCATTTGCATTTCCTCTGGGCAGGTATCTCAGATGCTGAGGTATGATCAATATTAGGTCCTGTGGTGCTTCCTTTGTTCTCTTATATGCGGGCAGAGACACCAGCGCATTCGACGAGTGATATCCAAGGCAGAGCAAAGTGAAAAGCAGCTGCCGCATGAATCGCATTTTTGTTCTTCCAGCGGCAACAGTCTCAGACCAACTGTTTTTTATTTACTCGGTGGAGAGATCTTCAAACAGAGCCACTTCTTATCTTCTTGGAAAGTCTTCAATGTGACCGAGAAGGCTGGCATCTGATGAGTTTGTTTAAGCAGCAGCTGTTTCGAGACGTGTGCTCTGTGCTATCTTACCAAATTTGGTCGTGTTTTCAGCACAATATATAAATGTTAATATACCATGTATAAATATAAATACTAATAGAAATATAAATATGATTAGAAATATTATCTTCTGACTAAAATAGCAGGGTAATGTAGATTTCTTTTTTATTTTTTTAATTTTATATGTGAATAATAATTACAAATGTGATAGCATTCACATTATTTTGACAGTTTCTGGAAAGTGAACTATGTAATGCATTGCATGCTATGTGTTCATTTTATTAAATTTCTTTATTTTCATAAAATATATTTTAGTATTTAAACTTAACACTCTGCCTCTAAATATCAACTAGAGAGTTATGCATAAATTTATATATTTTTGATTAATTTTAATCAACCAATTAAACACGAATTTTTATATAGACCAACTTGATGTAATCGGAAAAGTTTGCAATGGAGTTGTTTTATAAATAGAAATAAATAGAATAATCGATCATATCGATGGAGAAACCCAACCTCTCATAGAGAAAGATCGGGGAATGTATGTATATTTATTTATTCTATTGAAATTGGCATAGAGCTGTCTGTCTTCCATCGTCTTCACAAACATTTTGAAAGGAAAAATAAAATATATGTGCTCTCTTTACCCATTTCCAATGGGTATTAAAAAAATGTAAAGTTTTCAATAAAAGTTGTGAAAATATTGTCATAGCTGGGCGTGGCAAAGGGTTTCCACACATCCACCCAAAGGACATTCAGACAGACGAGAGACGGGAGTTTCTGTGTAGCAAATCAAATAATTATAAAAGTTGAGCAACAAGCCGAAGCCTAGCCTTTGGCAATGTTTGGCCAAAACTTGAGGCACACGAACAAACTTTACTCAAAGGTGCAGGCAAAACTTTTGCCAGCCAACTAGCAAAAATTCATTTAGGCGCATTTAGGCGGCTGTTAGGTGAAAGGACCGACCGAGCCTTGCTTAGCTGCTGTTGCTGCTGTTGCTGTTGCTGTTGCTATTGCTGTTGATGCTGCTGCTGCAATATGCCAACTCGAAACATTTTTAAAGCTCAACTGCAATTTAAGCAGACAAATCATATTTTGGACACAAATTTTGTGCAGCCTCAGCGACGCCGGCGAAAGTTTTGCCTAGCAGCGTTGGCAAAAAAGTTTTGTCGACGCCGCCGTTGACGCCGACGCCGCCGTTGACGCCGACGCCGACGCCGACGCCGACGCCGACGCCTCGGTTCGAGCGAGTTTCCTGTGTGGCTCTGCTGCGCTCTCTCAATCCTGTCTGCCAATTCGAGTTATAGAACTTCAGCGAAGCGTGTGAAATGTGCTACAGCCTTGGAACAGCTACGCTTTGATGAATTTCCAGCACGAAACCAGAACGCAGCGAGCCGAGAACTTAGAGTCGGTGACCAGCCCACGACCACTGCACAACTTTCACACTCTTTGCTTTCTAATTTCGTCATATTATGTATTTCTGTTCATGCACTGGATTTACGAACTACTACGCATAAAGCAACATTTATAACGAGGACTGTTTTCTCAGCCGCGTTTGTTCACTAGCTTCAGAGGCTGTGGCCTCTTCTTGACCTGGTTCGCCTGCTGCTTGGGCCTAGATTGTTTGTTGGGATTAGTTTTTGGCTTTTTGGGTTTGATCTTGATCAGCTTTGGGCGCTTCTTCTGCCCGAGTTTACCTCCTTTGTTCGGCTTAGTAGATGTCAAAGGTGCTGGTGCATCACTCGATTCTTCTTTCGTCTCCTCTATTGCTTGATTGCCTTCATCTATATTTTCAACGACGATGCTTATCTTTAGTATTCTCTTCATTATTATTGCTACTATCTTACCATTTTCTTCATCGGATGTGTAATCGTAATCATAGTCATTATTTTCTTCACAACTTCCATTCCGAGCTAAGAGCAAGACACTTGAAAATCCAAATAGTAACAGCAAAGATAATCGCATTTTGAAATTTTTTAATTACTTATTAGGATTAACTGACTTGCTTATATACCAACTATCTCCAAATAACTTGAGATAGCTTGGTTTGCTCAGGTGTTAATTAGGAACAAAATATACCTCGTACTCTCAATATCTCACAATAAAATAGGTCATGTGGTGTTTCAACAATTGACATGTGTCGGAGGTATTTAGTTATGTCTGCTTATCGACCTTAGAAACCTGGAGTTATAGAGTTGATTGATTGATGATGATGATAATTAAAAGTAAGACTCTTTAATAATTATTTTTTAAATTTCCTTTAGCAGGCTTCAATAATAAGACAGGCCTTTTTTTTAATAAATCTTTATGATCAATATGATGTTTGATGTTCAATGCTTTGTCTTAGTTTAATTACTATTAATCGAATCATATAAAATTGATATAGTGCCAAAAATATGAGAAAATTCTATTTTGTGAATGTCCAATTAAAGTTTCGAGTTTGTAGAGGGTACATCGTAGTCGGGCAATAGTGTGATATCTTTATTTAAATGCGGATATTGGGTTAACATAGAAATCTCATTAGTGCTTAGTAAAAAAAAAAAATAAAAATAAAAATAAATCCAATATTAGTCTAATGATAATATTTAACTAAAAGTTTGACGAATTCTGTTATGTTTACTTTAACTAGTACGCAAATAGATATTAAAGTTAAGTTGTTATTAGTTATTTGTTGATAAACTAACGCTACGATGGAAAGTCTGACCACGTAGAATTTTAAGTCGATGAATTTTCTATTTATTTACATTGTATATATAAATATAAGCTTATTTCGATTATATATAGTCTGTTGAGGGATCTTAAGTAGGCAGCTTCATTTGATATACTCAAGTGCATAACTTGAGCTCAACACCTCAATAATATTCTGCAAGTCTTTGCATACTTGAGGGCACATTTTCAGTGCATTAAGTATATCTATTGAGGAATAACCAACATCCCGGCCGATTACAATAGCACATTGGCAGCACGTATTCTACTTGGATACACATGACAGAGACGTGTGGTGGTGGGTGGCTGAGATGAGTGGATGCTGGATTTCAATCAAGCAGCAGACAATTGGCCCGCTGCTGGCTCTCCAAGGACTTTATTATGCCAAGGATAGCGCGTTTTTAGCGCGCGCTTAAAAATGCTTTTCTTGTAGCAGCCCAGCCAAGCAGCAATCAAATCAAATAAAATATTCATTTTGATCTTTGAACTGTGCATAAATATGCAACCGCCAACTGCCACACAGATTTGCCAGCACATAAAAGTATATAAAAATGCGGTTTGGTGCCGCACTTTATCATCATCCTGGCAAGGACGACGACTAGGACGTCAACGACAACGCGTCGTCAATATCCTTGTAACAAGGCAGAAATAACAAAACGCAAAAAAAAAAAAAATTGAATAAGAGAAACAAGTAAGAAGGCTCTAGTCGAGACGGCTCGACTACGAGATACCCTGAACCCTGCCAAAAAAAAATATTCTTCTTCTTACCGCACGTATATATTACGCGCCCTCTGCTAACCACGTAGTTGCTGCCGACGGTTGGGGTGGGATGGGCTGTACTTTGAACGCTTATAACTCCATTTCTAGATGGACTATCTTCATGAAACTTTCAGAATATATTAATAGCATTCAAATTTGTCAGTTTGCCAAATTTCAAGTCTCTAGTAGTTGAAATACGTTTTTTTCAAATTGGGGGCGAAGGGGGCGTGGCATCTGAAATCTGAAAATTACAAAATCTGCGTATCCATAATATCTATCTAAATATACAAATTTAAAGTCTCTAGCTAAAACGATGTAGAAGTTATGCTCGAAAAACGTAAAAAACGTAAACGAATTTTCGATTTTTTATCGATAATTAAGGAATGGGATGAGTTATCGAAAAAACAAAATAAACTTGTACTGCGTAACTAAGATACGAGTATTCATGTAAAATTTCAGCTCTCTAGCTTTTGTAGTTTCCGAAATCTCGACGTTCATACGGACGGACGGACGGACGGACGGACGGACGGACAGACGGACAGGGCTATATCAACTTATTTTTTTGTGCTGATCAAGAATATATATACTTTATGGGGTCTGCGACGTCTCCTTCTGCCTGTTACATACATTTTCACAAAAACATTATACCCTGAATTCCCATTTTCAATGGGTTCAGGGTATAAAGAAAAAGAAACGACGCTGAATGAATGAGTATAAAAAACGTATCCTTCCTAGTGCCAGCTTTCATTTCTTTTCCTTCTCGTTTTTATTTCGTGGAGCGAATTGATATGAATAGCAGCGACTTAGGATTAGGGTTAAGTGATTTACTCGAGACATTGACATTCTAAATCGCAAATTGTGGCCCTTAAGGAATGCTTTGTGTCTGCTAATTGTTCGTCGATTTTGGCTTCATCCATGAGTATATGAAGTCTACCTCGGAAAATTTGATTTCAGCCTAATGCAATCCACTTACAATTGCTTTATCAGATTTACTTGCTGCGAAATTGCATTTCCAAGAAACTTCAGCTGCAGACCGGCAGACCGGCAGACCGCCAGAGCGGGCAGTCGAAATGCCTTCAGCCATACGAAAAAGGCGAAGCATGCCAACTTTTCAGAGCAGACGGGAACAACCTTATTGTTGAAATATTTATTTTTCTGTCCTGCCTGCTGGCTGCTTGTCCCATTGTCCTGCCGTAGACTGACTCAATCTGCCATCAATGTTAACTCTAAATATAATACAGAAAAGAAAAGAAGAAAAAAAAAAAAACGAAGGATACTTACCTTCATATGCCCTCCGATTTGGCATGTTTATCAGCCGTTTACCAGCATCGTTGACTTTTGAATATGTTTCTTGGACGGCGGGGTTTGGGCAAGTCTTTGTGCTTGACTGCGCATGAAACGGAGCTTTCGATATGATTTTTGGTTTGACATCAACTTAAATAAAACTTTTGCTAAAGCGTTTTCAAATTATATTCATTAATTTATTTATTTTTATGTGTGATTGTGATGAGGTTGTGAATGTTTTTTTTTTTTTCATATTAAATCAGACCTAAAATAATATAACTGAAAAAGCTTATAAAATTATTTTTAACGATTTTATTTTGATTATACTCAAATTTTGAAAGAAAGATAATATTAATTTAAATCTGTGAAACCAAATTTGCAACCAGAACAAATAAAATATAAACTTTGGAGTTATTCTAAAAATTTTGTTTTGGTTATATTTGAGTACATGAATAATTTTAATACCCACAATACAATTTAAAGTCAGTATACTGTACCTGGATATACTCTGTAGAAGAAATATTTTTTTACCTATATCTCCTTTCACTCAGAAATAAGCATAGTAAGAAGCTTGGCCTTAAATACAAATCCATGCATAAACTAACTCACTCTAATATCTATATTAAGTTCAGTTATTGCTATATGCCTTTTCACCCAGAAGTGAACAAAAGCTTGGCCTGAAATGCAAATCTTTACATAAATTAACTCACTCAAAGATCAATGTTAAGTTCATTTGAAAGAATTTCACAGCTCTAAATCCAAGTGGTCTGTCGAGTAAATTATGATTATACAATACAATCTTTTAATAAAATGAACTTGGATGTTTAAAAGTTGGGCAGCAATAGTCTGTCTGTTTAATTGCCTATTTCTAGCCCAATTCCAAGCACCTCAATAAGCATCTGCCACAGTGTGGCAGTGTGGATGGTAGAGGCGTACTTGAAAAGAGCTTTAATTGTTACTCTCTACCGCAACATTGAGCTGGCAATGTTACGGACTTAAATGAGATTTGAGCTGTGTAAAATAACAGTGAAAAACAAAAGATTTATAGGCTTGCACAAACCCCAAATAGAAATGCTGCAACCTACTCCTGCGCCTGGCGCCTGGCTACGCTCCTGCTCTCAGGTTTTGCTGGACTGGCGCACATAATCAACTAATTCAATAATCCAACATGGGGTCCTATGGCCTAGGAGTCGAAGCAAAATAACATGGGACACTGTGATTTATATCCAGCGGGTGCGAAATACAACAAAACATTTCCTATACATTTCAGTTGGGCGGAGGATATGCCTTGTACTCGTATCCGTGTTGCAACAACTTAATGCGCAAAAACAAACAAAAATTCGATGGCCAGAGGAAGCAGCAGCAGCAGCAGAAGTGTTTGACCAAAGGCACTGCCAAAACATACTAAAGAGAAATGTTACGTTGGACTTCTTTCTTTATACAGGCTAGAGCAAAAATTGTTTAGCATGTCGTTTGCTATTCAAACAATTTGCATATCCTTTTAGTGCAGCGAGCGTACTTAAGAAACAACAAGCATCAACAGCACCAACAAAAACAACAATAAAACTCCTGAGCAGGCATACCAGCACGACAGCCAACCGAAATCCAATGTCAGCTCAAGAATGTGCAGGCTAGTGAGGCAAAAAAAAAAAAAAAAACATTGCGGTCGGGTATAACCAATCGCGTTATACTCTGGCGATACTTAGGAACAGTTAAAATTTATTTTATATTTCGCTTAATTGACATATTGTTACGTTACTCTAAATTTCATTATGAATTGCCAACTTTAGCTGAAAAAAAAACAACAAATATTTGCTTTACTAAAAGCGGAAACACTACCCAAAATTAAACACCTCTATTCACTCTGCCAGGCGAGTGTTAAAACCAAAAAGGAATCTAACGTCGAATTTTATTTAACACGTACGAGGCGGTCCAAGGAATGTGATGCTTAAATGCCACAGGGGCAAGGCGCAACAGGGGCAACATTTTAAAGCAATGAAGTGAAAAGCGAATGGAGGCATCCCGTAAAGCTTCGCCAGTGTCGCCATACTTACGTCCTTGTCCTGGGCCAGTTGCCAGCCATAATATTTATGCGCAGACGTTGCTCAATAAGCTGCTCAAGGATTTATTAGCCAAATGGACAGATTTGACTGCCTGACTGGTCTGACTGGTGCGGCTGTTTGCCTGTGCCATATGTGAAAGTTGTCGCTGGTCCAACAGTGGCCGTGCTCTATGCCATGTGTTGCCTTTCAATGCACAGAAAGAAATTTTACACGAGCTTAGCGCTAAAGATTTCTCTCTCTTTTGATATGCAATTCGATATTATTATCTAAAATGTTCGTTCTAATAAGGAGATAGTTAAATCCTAGCAGTATGTATATCTTATGCTTCTTCAACATCAAACTCAGATCAACTCCTAAATTGATGTATGAAAATATAATTGCTTCAATATTTAAAAATATATATTTGAATAAGGTGCATACATGAAGCTGCTTTACTTTTTACTTAAAATTATACCATATACGAAAATATTTTCTAAAAAAAAACATTTCTTAGATGAGTAGAAGTCAATTCTATTTTCCTACTTTAAGATATGACAAATATAACTAAATATTCGAAAGCAACTTTATAATAAATATATTTGTATCTTTATACGTGTATCTCTTTCTATCACATTGCAAATATACTCTTATAGATATGTATTTTATTATAGATATAACGATTTATATAGCTATTGATATTATTATAATAATCATAGACATTATATAATTTTTTTTTTTTTAAATCCCAACACTGCATGGCCCTGCATTGTGCAGTGTAGGAGGTTTAGCGCCAAATTAAAGATTTCCATTGTTTGATACTCAACAAATAATATATATATGTATATCGAATGGACTTGCAGACTTTTAGCCAACTGTTTGATGAATGCTTTCAGAATCTTTGCATTGAACGGCAATTTTTCAAGATTTACAACGAGGAACTGAATGTAAGCGTTAGCTAAGCAGTCGCCACCCTAACCCTAAATAGTTCTTCGTGTGTGTGAGTGCGCCAGAGCGAATATACGGAGCAATGGGACCGAAAGAACAAAGACTTTTTCTATATTACAGCAGAAGTCCTTTTTCTGTGTCCTCGTTTAATTGAATGGTCGCTGGATGAAATATTCAATTTACACGACAACGTTAATCTAGTTGCTATGAAAGCAAAAAAACAAAACTATAATAAAATGTATAAATAAAGTTTAAAATTTAATTCCCTAGAATGTAAATAATTCGAATATTGGGATCAAATTATTAATATGATTTAAAGCACTTTTAAATTTAGTAATGTAATAAATAATTAGCTACATATATAATTTAAATAGCCAACTGAATATATAAATTAAATATTACAATTGTTCCTATTTGTATAAATAAATAAATACGTAAAAATAATAAATAATATAAAATTATTTACAAATATTTATTTATATAATTAAGACAATTTATAAATTTTCTTTCGACAAATACGACAACGACAATATATATAATAATCAACAGATATTACCAGCAATTAAATTTTAATTTCTTCGACTCTATTTTCAATTACTTTATATAGGAATTAGGACTTCAGCTCAGCTTGTCATTCTTATTTCTTGAGTGCTTTGGTATTTATCATAGAAATTGGGTAGATAATATTAAAAACAAATCTATAGTTTAAGATGATCAAATGGTATCCCTTTTTTTAGACTGATTAATATTCAATAGAAATCAGAGACTCTGACCCTTTAAAGTGATTTCTTTATACATAACTACACAAACATTGGCTCCCTCTGGGGCGAAGGTCAAGTTGAAGTTTCCAAAAGAGTTGCAGGGTTTTAGCGGCTCTCGGCCACAGGCAACGTGATATGCATGTGGAATGAGCTGATTCGAAACTCGGTTAAATATTCAATTGACATGACTCCCAGCCTTCACATTGGTTGTTGTCGCTTAGAGCTAACAGGAATATAAAACGCTGAAGCATTATTTCAATATTCAAAAAATTTCAAGATCAGCATGGCTCAAACTGACTACTGGCGACTAATACGCGGCTTCAAAATTAACCACACAATTGCACACACATAAAATATCAAATGGAATAGAGCATCCATACGAATCTACTCTTGCCTATAAGGATTCATCAACAAAACTTTTATTTGTGTGTGTATTTGAGGCAGTGGTAACTTAATTTTAATCACATTCACTGTGTGTTTAAGTAGTATATAGGGTCAAGTCGATCTTCTGAGCGTCAGGTCTTTTCAATCAATTGCACATTTTTCATTTAATAGTATCTCGCCTTTGTGGCGAAGCTCATCGCAAAGTTTCACAAATTTATTTATACCATACCAGCCCTTGAGTACAGCAAATGAATTGATATTATACTGAAATATGAGTTGTTATGATACTTTTCGGTGAAATGAATATCAAGGTAGATACGATTTCATATGTATGTACTTTATAATATCATGTAAGCTGTATCCGGCTTATTTCAAGAATTATCATAAACTATTAAAGCTCATACTAAGGAATTTAGCTTAACATCTTACTGTAGCTCTGTTTATTCTTTATGCAGTTTTTAATATCCGATCAAATTAATAAAATAATTAAATAATTTTCAAAATTGTATATTTTTGATCAGTAGAAACATTCCATTTGATATGAGGAGAGACTTTTCAAACACATACATAAATAGATTCATCATGGAGTTCCTTATAATAGAATTTTGGATTAGACAGAACTTATTTTTCGCGTTATCCTCTCATTAAATTTTTGAAAATTCAGTCAAAAGAAAAAATACAACTTAAAATTAAAAAAATCATGACACAAACCAATTATTCGCCTATTGAGTGGAATGATTGATTTCGTCTGAGCTGATGAACTATTTTAGTATCGGCATTGGTTTGCCCTATACTGTTATTCAAATAATTAAATACATATTCAAATATTTATTTCGTATTCGACTAGATGATACCTAGGTAACACCTGAACTGAAAAGTAATTTCTGATTTTCTCAATTACAGAAAGGGAATCAACCGAAAGACACTATAAAATCATTTACAAATTTCAATGACGAATAGAATATCTATAACATATATGAGTGGAATAGACCTGCTACTATTTTAATTTTAGACCATGAAGTAAACAGTTCGTTTTCGTTTCATGAGTGAGTTTAACAGGTTAAAACAGGGCATATAGAGTTCAGTGCCAATTACACTTTTTCATTTGTTTATTTTGTGCAACAAATATACATATGTATAAATATAAATATGTTTATTATATCATATTTCGACATCAACGAATATGGTTCCAACTCAATACATTATAGATATTTTAGAAACAGTTTATTGACGAAACACTATTCGTAATGATGTCGAGCTCTTTTGTTCTGCTTACAGTAATAGCTTCTTTGGGAATATTAAACAATATTTTGGTACATATCCAAGAAACTATTACTCATTAACTGAAAAAACTATTAAGTCTTTTAGCAGGCATTCAAACCATTTCTAAAGAAAGGATGTTGCACTTTCAACCGCGATGTATTTGCAAACTTTTCATTGCGAATTGTTGATGGTAAACTAAGTGTCGACGTAAATCTTAAAGTTTTAGTGACTGATGGCGTAAGGGGTCACCTGAGATTTGATATTCGTAAGCCAAGAAGCAAATCGTATCATCGCCTTTTTGAACATGATATCAACTACTGTGCAGTGGTAAAAGGCTCCCAGGACTCGATTTATCGCCGTTTGTTCCTGAGCACGCTCAGCTTGGGAAACTTATCTACGAGTTGCCCCATTAAGACGGGATACTATTATTTGCACGATTGGAAATTGCATGAAAATCAAGTACCAATGTTTTTTTTCATGGGGGATTATCGGGTTCTCGGTACTTTTTACTATGGAAAGCACTTCAAAAAAATCTACAATTCTTTGGTGGAGTGCACAGTTGATGCGTGCTTGATTTAATTCTAAATATATTTGACTGTAAAATGATCTATTAACAATCAAGAATATATAAAAATATTGCAAATAAAATTGTTTGCTTTTGTTTGTTTTTTTTTGTTGTTTTTTTTGTAAGTAAAAAAAATTAGATCAATTTTTACTTAGCATTTGTTAAGATTTTCTAAAAATATCAATATTATCAAGGGCAAATTATGAAGCCCGATTTCTTTAATGCATAAATGCTATTACTTTCAACGACATTGAAGCGAGAGATTCTTCGTGGTAGCCCCGACAAAGATTATATATCATCTACATCTATCTATCCACAGTTTTATAAATACAATTCTAGAGTTTTTAGACAAGTTCCCTGCATCAAGAAAAATATAATATACATATGTATGTTGGATCGAGGCTAATCGAAAAATACAAGCTTTAAGCAAATATATCCATTTTTTCAATGTTTATCTCTTTGATAGATAGTCAACCAAGACAACGACATGTAAATTAATTGCTATTTTCTTTAAACATTAGGTAAATAGAGATAAACTTTCGATTGAAGTAAAAATGAAAGATGTAAAATCAATCAACTTCGGCGGCATTCGCGCCTGCGCAGGTCTAAACGACGCTAGCAACGCCACTGTACTGTTATTTTATGTAATAACTAAAACGACACGACATCACTGCAGACATCATACAAACAAAAAATTTAATAAAATAAATTTAATTGCTATTGAAATTATTAGAATATTCTAGTATACGCTGTTGGACAAAAAGAGCTTTTGTGAGATGCGTTATTACGCGCAGTTATAATGGAAGGCGAAAAAACAAACTTGAAGCTTCGACAAATATGTACGTATATATTAAGGTGTACATGTAAAATATAAACTTTTAAATGCAAATTTAATATATATAAAATTGAAAAAGAGGGCTTGGGAATTTCCAAGAAAATAATTACCGAAAAGAAAAAGCTGAAAAAGTTAACGGTAATCGCGTATTTCCTCTTCGTACGCAGAATTCTACGTATATACGCAGACTTTCGGAACGTCTATTTTTGCTAAGCTTTTTTAAAAATAGTTATATTAGGCTTTAGTTTTATATTTTAATAAATGAAATCAAATTTTATATTAAGTTTAATAATTAAAAAGAAAATTACAAAAAGAAAAAGTTTGATATCTTGGTTCTACTGAGTGCTATAAATGGTCAAACTTCTAAAACAAATATTTTCTTGAGTGTACGTAGAGTTATGAGAGCAAGTGTATGTATTTTATGACTACCAGAAATAATTATTATATGGTGGCTACAAGAATATTGAAAATGGGAATTCAGGGTAAAATGGTTTTGTGAAAATGTATGTAACAGGCAGAAGGAGACGTCGCCGACCCCATAAAGTATATATATTTTTGACCAGCACAAAAAAAATAAGTTGATATAGCCCTGTCCGTCTGTCCGTCCGTCCGTCTGCCCGTCTGTCCGCCCGTATGAACGTCGAGATTTCTGAAACTACAAAAGCTAGAGAGCTGAAATTTTACATGAATACCCGTATCTTAGTTACGCAGTACAATTTTATTTCGTTTTTTTCGATAACTCATCCCATTCCTTAATTATCGATAAAAAATCGAAAATTCGTTTACGTTTTTTTAGGTTTTTGGAGCATAACTTCTACACCGTTTTAGCTAGAGACTACAAATTTGTATATTTAGATAGATATTATGGATACGCAGATTTTGTAATTTTCAGATTTTAGATGCCACGCCCCCTTCGCCCCCAATTTGAAAAAACACATTTCAACTACTAGAGACTTGTAATTTGGCAAATGGACAAATTTGAATGCAATTAATATATTCTGAAAGTTTCATGAAGATAGTCCATCTAGAAACGGAGTTATAAGCGTTCAAAGTACAGCCCATCCCACCCCCAAACGTCGGCAGCAACTGCGCGGTTAGCAGAGCGCTCGCTTATACGTGCGTAAAGAAGAAGAATATTCTTTTTTTTTTTGCAGGGTTCAGGGTATCTCGTAGTCGAGCCGTCTCGACTAGAGCCTTCTTTCTTTTTTTTTTATAATAACATAATTATAGAGCATTTATCATCATCATAATTTCAATTATCAATCATTTCGCACCAACAAAACTAATATAACCAAAAACTTTAATTTACATGAATTAATCAAATAAAATCAATATAAATCTCATTATAAAAAAATATAATGTGAATTTTAGACAAAAAATGCATCATTAAAAAAATGTGATTGAAGCTTATACAAATTACCGTGCCATAGGCTGGATTTTTTTTTTTTTTTTTTTGGTAAAAGTAATTTAGTCAAAAACGGCAGGCTCATAATTTGAAAATCATTTTAATGTAGTCGTTGATATAAAAATGTACGTATTTCAAATCAACGGCATTTCAATTATTTTGCTACTGTTTTTCGACCGACCGTGCGTTGCGACAGCTGTGAGTCTCTACAACAAAATGTACGTAATCAAATAACCTATTTGCTATTAAGTCTAGCGTGATCATCCAAGCGGGAGAGTCTAAGTTTAGCCGCAAGTATTTCGAAAACTTCAACATGAGCATCATCAATAATACGCTCAATCTGGACATGATAATCAAAAAGCCTTTAACACGTGGATTTAAGTTGCACATCGACTTCTCCATCAGTTTGGGCAAATCGAAGCACTACCAAAGCGTCTTTGCCCATATATTAGACGTTTGCGGCGTTGTGTCAGCAATACACAACAATATATTCAAGACCTGGTTCCAGAGCATGTTGGATCATGGCAACTTCATGTACAACTGCCCAGTGACCGAGGGCCATTATTTTCTGCGGAACTGGAAAATGGATTCCCATATGGTGCCTCAGTATTTATATGCAGGCGACTATCGTGTCAATTGTCACATGTTCTTCGGAAAACTCAATACGAAGTATGAGGACTTTGTAGTGGACATGAAAATCTTCGCACTACTTAAAGCAAATTAATTATGTTCTAGCGCATGATTATATTTTAATAAAACAAATAATATCTAGGGGAATAAATAAAAATATTAATATAAATGTACATACACATGAGTCGCACTAAAGAGTGATGGTAAAATACCCAAAAGGGCAATCAATAGAAGAATCGATTGCTAAGTTTCTTAATTCAGTCGCGCATCCTTCTCCCTGTTGCAGTAGTTTTAGTGTGAGGCTGAGATCGTGTATGGAGAGCCTTTGGAATGCTACTTCAGCTTTCAGACTATTCCTCAGGGGAGAGGAACAAGCCAGAAATGAGAAATGAGATGATTGTAGCTGAGACTCACATACGTACATATATAATATTTTAACGTATGTTAGACTCAGCTACACTCATCTCATTTCTCATTTCTGGCTTGTTCCTCTCCCTGAGAGATAGGCTGAAGTAGCCGAGATTGAGGTCATTTGCAAAGTCTCGATGTGATTGTCAGTGGACGAAAAGGTGGAACTTGCCATGAAAGAACAATGCATGGTAGAAAAAAGCACACCGGAAATGCGTTATAGGGCGCAATCGTAAAAATTTAAAATAAGATTATTGATATGAACTTAAATTACCTAATTTCAGTAACAATATGCAGATAAATGGTGCTGAATTCGATTTGGTTTGATCGGATAAGCTTTTGATGTCAATTATTGTGTCCATTTGTAACAATCCTCATTATTCATATTGAACAAATATTTTCACAATTGTTGTTGTTTATTTACTATATAGAAGTTTATCTCTTTATTCGGGCAGATATAAGTCTATTCACCAATCAGGTAATCTATCTGCTGAATAGTAAAAGTATATGTAGGTCATGTACCTTTCCTCTGTTACTATCTGTTTGCAATATCATATTTCCAAATATCTCAATAACGTTATGAACCGGCTAATTTCGAAATCAATTAAGCTGATATGGAATCCATTAGCAAAAATGTTGTTAAAATTGCGAAATGCTAACTTTTTACAAAGAGTGCATTGATGTCATTTGAAATGTTGTCAAAGAATATCGGACTATTTCTGGCAATATCTTTTTCGGCAATATTTAACAATATTTTGGTACGTACCACATACATTTTTCAATTCATGAAACTAATCTGAATTGTATTCAAAGGCCCTGAAAGTTATTTTCCAAACCGGAAACTGTACATTCAAACGGGATGTGTTTTCCAATTTTGCAGTGCACATCGTTAACAATAAGGTTGGAATTGACATTAATATTATAAGAACACTGACGGATGGCCTTAAGGGGCATCTAGGCTTTGAAGTTCGCAAGTCCAAAGCAGAATCGTATCAGAGTGTATTTCAGCACGATATCAACTACTGTGCTTTGCTTAAAGGCGCCCAGAACTCGATATATGGTCGCTGGTACAATAGCATGCTGAAATCAGGCAACTTTGCCAGAAGCTGTCCTATACTTCCGGGCTATTATAATATTCAGGATTGGGTGTTGAAAGAAGATCTGGTGCCAACTTTTTTGTTCTTCGGAGATTATCGGATCGCGGGAAGTTTCTACTATGGAAAGTACTTTAAAAGAAACAATAAGCTTTTGGTAGAATGTATTTTAGAAGCCTTACTGTTTTAATGCGAAACCAATATATGAAATTTCAAAGCAATAAGAACACGATTTCAGAATATCCAAATTTCGTGGTTCAACGTTAATATCATAAAAATATATTATTTGCACACACACAAAAATTAGAGAACGTCATTAGGTCATACTTAGAGGGTTTTTTATAACGTGTTTACTCTACGCTGCGTTATGCAATGCACAGCGATACGTGTAGCACCGCCGCCAATTATTTTATATGTACCGCTAATCAGCGAATACATTTTTAAATGTGGAGTTGTTAAGAATCTTTTAGATTTATTGAAGTGGACCTCAGGATCAATCAGTATAATCATTACACAGCGGGTAGGTTTCGAATTAAACCAATGTCATCTCAATCGTGCATCCCACGATTTGATTTTCCATTCTTTTCGAGCGCTTTCCATGATAAAAGCTTCCTGTTACCCGATAATCCCTCAAGTATAAATATGATGGCAGCAGGTCTTGGTTTAACTGCCAACCGTGCATATAGTAGTAGCCTGGTCGTATGGGACAGCTCCTGGAATAGTTTCCTAACTTGGCCATAGCGACGAAAACCCTACGATATATTCCATTCTGAGAGCCCTTAAGCAGTTCACAATAGTCCATATCGTGCTCTAATACGCTTTGATATGCCTTACTTGTGGACATACGAGCTTCAAAGCTCATATGCCCCTTGAGGCCTGTAGTCAGTGTCCTTATGAGAGTTGTGTCCACATCAATTTTATTTTTACCTACAATCTGCACAGTAAAACTTGAAAAAAAATTGCGTTTGAATGTACAATTTTCATTTTTGAAAATCGCTTTAGATGCCTGTAAATATATTTTTCAGAATACATTTGTGAAGGAAAAAAGTTGTTTGTAATATTTACCAAGATTTGGTTTATTATTCCCAAGAAGACTATTGCTAAAAGCAGTCCAAGACTGTTTGAAAACATTGTGAATATTGCCAACGTGGACTTTTTCAGCAATATAAATGCGTTTCTGCAATTGTATTCGATCACGATCACAGTCCAATTCGGTATAAAAGTTACCGACGCGTGGTATTGAGATATTGGCAATAGAAATAAAATATAAAAATTGTATAAATGAGTAATTATTTAAAACTTCAATGAATTGAGAGATCAATAAATAGTTTATATGGACAATAGATAGATATAATGGCTTCGGATAATTCCTGCATGACTTCTTTATGATCGTTCATAATGTTCAAATAGAGTATAAATTGATAGAAGCTGCCGAAGTATACAAAAATAAGAAGGTAGAATATTTCATTTAATTAGCATACTATTTATTGATGTAATGCCGGTTCCGTAGAAGTTGATAGGCAAAGTTAATTACCTGCGAAAAATAATTATTTTTTCGTATAAACAGATCTTAAAGAATGGAAATTACAAGCAACTTTAAGGTTCTAAACTGCGGCAGTAATTTACGTTTTCCGTCTTATCATATTAGGGGTCTGCTATTGATCTTCCATTGTCAATCAATCGTAGAACAATTTTAGGGATTGTTCTTCTACATAAGTTGATTGTCGGTTGCATTGATTCGTCCAGTCTGTTAATACGGCTCCATATTTATGTTCTTTCCCGAACAACCTGATATTATCGTCCGTTACCTTTACCAGTGAGCACTACGGATTATTCTTCACATACTTAGTTTTACGTTTTTTGCGTTAACTATAATAAATGTTATAAAGTATTTTCCTTATAGCTCTATCTTCCGTTTATAAAAATCTTGCTAAAAGCTCATCTTAGTGAAGTATCACTCGCAGTGATTATTATTATTATTGTTATTTTTTTTTTTACTAAAATTTTTTTTCTAATCTTTATTTTTAAGATTATATTAATTGTTAGGTAATAATCACACTTAATATAGTTAAATATTTATAATATTAATATTATCAATTAACGCTCTGTCTTTTATAGTTTCATAGTTAATAATATAACTGATCATGCCTATGAATTGGGGTTCAACTGGTCGGTATTTTCTAACATTTGTTTATATGGTTTTGTGAAAATGTATGTAACAGGCAGAAAGAGACGTCGCAGACCCCATAAAGTATATGTATCTATATTCTTGATCAGGGTGACGAGAAAAGATGATATAGCCCTGTCCGTATGAACGCTTCAGTAAGCATGAATACATATTTTTGGGTCGATCCGTAGAGAAAGTCAACAATAATCTACTTTCAAAATCTTATATACATCTAATATATTATCTGTCTTTAGTTACCGAAACGACTGTATATAAATGTATGAAATTATAAATCTAGAATACCCTAAATAATATTATTTAATACTTTTTCTCGATGTATTCCATTTGACGGGACCTATCTTAAATAATAAATTTCTATAGTAGCCTCTACTGTTCATTTGATGGTGCAATAGACAAGGAATAGTTTTTATAAGCTAAATTCATTAAATGACCATAAACTGTTTAGCACTGCGCAATTAAAAACTCACACTTTTATAGCTACAGCGATACGTTTAAGCACCGGCAATAGTGAGCAGTCAATTGCTCGAATCACACAGATCAATACAATTGGCAGGCACATAAATCATATAAAATGCTCACGAAATTGAAGCGGCTGGCACTTGGCAGTCAGATGAGCTTTTAAAATTCGCAAACTGTCAGAGGGAATACAATAAGCACGACGCGAGTCGAAAACATTTCATTGCAAATATATTGAATATTAATTTTTTGTGTCACCGTCTATGCCGTGACGGCCCATTCGTCGGGGCATTTTAATTCAATTTGTGAAATTTGCAAAAAATATGCTAAATTTGCATGCTAAAAAATATGAACAATTTTATGACAGATGACATGATAGATATTCCGCGAGTGACAAACCCAGCTAATTTGAAAGCGATTGCGTTCACGTTTATATTTTTGCGTATTCGAACAACAGAGCTTCCCAGAAATGTAATTATAGAAAATCTAGAATTATAGACATCTAGAACCCAACATTCCGCAGTCTCTTCATAATGGTCAGGAGAGATCCTAAGGGTAAATGAAAATACTTTAAGGATTTTTTTTGCGCTAATTGGCAAATATATTGCTCATACTACATTTATGAAGAAACCGGATAGATAAGTTGAAGAATACCATTGAAACATCGAAAGTGCTGGTTAGATGGAGAAACTAGTTAGATTTTCGCAGTGTGCGCAGAATTAGCTTAGGTCGTCTTGGGCAGCATGGCGAATATGCCAGGCTTCAGATTGTCGATATCTTGGACAACAAAGTCGCCGGAAATGTGGTCGTTCATTATGAGAGTTCGCTTTTTGCTGGCGTCCAGGTGATGGGCCTCAAAGTGGATGTCGACTTCGACTTCCGGCAGAATGGTCGTGGTTGGGTCCTCTGGCCACCAGAACTTGTTGATGAAATAGGAGCCCTGTAATTTTCGATTAAAGCGTAAGTGACGAAATTTGTATTTTCCCTAGAAGACGCTTATGTAGATTGTTCGACAGTCATAGCGCAATGCTGGGACTCACCTTCGGTATCGGGCAGGTGTCAATAATATTGCCATACTCGCGTATGAAACCGTGCACGAAACGACCAACTGGCGACTGGTTGGCAAAGCGCAGGATGCGGCAGATATTCAGAGTGGTATTCAGAGTGCTTGTATAATATGGGTCCAGTTTGTTAGTAATGCGCACCTCGAAGTGTATGTCCACATCGTGCAGAGGCTGATGCACCTCCATGGAGAAGTTCATGTGCGGATCCGAGTTGTCGTAGAGGACCTTGTGGCTGACCATCTTTTCATCGCTCCATACCTTGATCTCCTTGAACTTGGGCCGCATCATTTTCTGGCCGATACAATGTGAGCTGTTAAGGAATAATCTGAAAGTCTTATGAAAGCGTTTGCACTTACCTCAGCCAAACTGCCGGAGCAGAGCGCCAGAAGGACTTGAACCACGAGTACACTATTCATCCACATGATGATGATCGATGTCTGCCAGTTCTATGTGAAACTCGAGGTATTTATAGTACCAGCTTATCATTAACGAAATTGCAAAAATAATTTCGAATCGATGCTATCGAAAATAGGGCTTGAATTTAAACGCCCGAATGATTTCAGAATAAAAACATACATAAAAAAAATAAATTAGTTGACTCTATTTGCCATGGCAATGGGGATTTCGATCTGTTTCCGTAATGGTTAAATCCATTTGCTCTTCACTGATGCTTGACCCAATAATACGCCTATAATATGACTAATGATTAATTGAATATTAAAATAAAAATTGTCAGTTTATAATTGAAAGAAGATGGGTTCAGAGTTAAGCCTACGATTTCTTGCCTTGGCACTTATGCTAATACTAAGCTATCCTGTGGCTCAGGGCTGGGTAAGCTGTAGAGCTTGGGCCTGAAATGTTTTGATCTTATGATCGAACATTGAAGGTCGTTGGGCTAAGGGAAAATGTTTTGATCTTATGATCTTACTTATTATTAATAAATTGTGTTTATGTTGTTCTCTTCTCTCTTTTCAGCGCTCCTTCAAGATCGTCTTTGTGCGTTTCGATTACGAAACCAATCCCAAGTTGGTGGATGTGAAAATAGAATTGAAAAATAGTAGCAAAAGTTCTCTCAATGTCGTTCTTAATACCTTGGAGGTTATCGACGATGTGGATATATCGGCCAGTTTTTACTTGGAGACGGAACCAGGTAACTATACCAACATCATCAACAGAACCGTGGACTTCTGCAAGATGTTGAAAGAGCGTAACGTGGATCCACTGGCACGATCCATATACCAGGATATGCAGCGATATGGAAAGCTCTTCAAGGAATGCCCCATACAAAGGGGCACCTACTCGATGCACGAATATGTTGTAGATGAGGAATTGCTGCCCAGTTTTCTGCCGGAGACGAACTTCAAAATTGGCCTACGTATGTCGAAGCCGAAGAATCAGATGATATTCAAGGGCTCGTTCTTTGGACGCATCGATAAGTCGAAGGGCTTTAACAATCTTAAGCTCTTTAGTATGGGTTAAGAGCGAGATCGAGAGCGAGGGAGAAAGTGTGCGCTTCAATGTTGTATTGTGTGTGTGTACTCTTATGTGTTAAACGCTCAATAAAGGTGTCTTGAATGCTATAAATTTGTCAACACTTCGAAGTTCAATTTAAATTATAGTCATCATGCAATATGTGTACAATATCTTTCAGTTCTGCCCGAGCCGCTATCGCTATCGCCGTCTCTGTCTGCTGAGTGCGCTGTTTGCCAGATTTTAGTATGCAAAATGGCTTTTGTCGCACAATTGACGTCATTGTCGGCTCTGAGGCGTCATCGTCATTGGGTAGTCGGACGCGTTGTCCTCACCAGCCAGTTCATCAGCCCGAATGCCGAATGCTGCGGGAGCAGAGTCACCTCCGTTGTCACGTGTTTGCCTGCTCGACTGCGAAATTCGCATGTTTACCCGACGGTGACAAGCTGTCTGCAGGCAGCGAATTGATGACGCTGATAATAGCCACCGTCGACGGTAGACGACGAGGAAGACGAACGCGGAGTCGGAGACGTAGCCACGGGCCAAGACGGCAGTGATGATGTGCCCCGATGAGAAACAGACGACAATGATTTAGAGCGATTGTAGCAGCATGTCATGTGTGCTCGGGCTGGAACTGGGGCGGGGGCTGTGGCTGGGGCTGGGGCTGTGGCGGGGGCTGGGGCTGGGGGTTTGAAGCACTCGTGTGTTGATTGGACCGATATCGTTAGGAGCATATAAATTATAGAGTTAGCGGCATCTTGTTTTCTCTATATACACACATAGTAGATAAAGGCGGCAAGATTTCTTATTAACTAATGCAGTTACTCAGTATCTGATCTGAAGCGCTTCTCATTATTCATGCAGCATTACATTGTTGTTAGGCAGGCCACGTAATGGAGCCTACGAGCTAGATATAAAGAAATTCTCGTAAACTTTGCCGACTCTTTGCAAAACGTAATAAAAACTTGCGAATAGCTGACGACTTTTTCCTCTTTCTTTGCAAATTTTGTTGAATTCGCTTCAGAAAAGAAGCAACAAGAGACCGCTGAATGCGATGGGTGTTGACGGGGCGAGGGCGACAGAAGGGTCTCCACGGCTAGGTTCTATACTCGGTGTAATTAAGGATGCGCTGCACATCGTTTTAAACCAAAAGTCGTTGACAGCAGTAATGTACGTTAAGTCTCGTGAGTCAGCAGCTGGCAGAGCGAAAAAAATATATAAATCTATCTAAGCCACGGGTAACCGCGTAAAGAGGGCCATAAATTTTTGCAAAGGCTTCAAAGAGTGCAATAACTTAGGAAATTGCGGATTCCCATACAAACACGCGCGCACTCTATATATATATGTATTATTTCGTTGATATATCAAAGTTCATTTTAATTGCGGGCAGTACAGTTGTCGAGGCCTTAACTTGAATAATGGATGGGCGGCATTTGCCTCTGATCCACAGCACTGCTCAGATCTACTCTGCTTGGAATTTGTATTTGATTCGCAGTTGAGCTTCCTCTGAAGTTTTATTATTATTTCAGTAGTTGACATGCTTTGATCACGAAATGTGTAACACAATAGAGAAAGAAATTCGTAGAACTGTTCCACATATCATCATAGTACTTGGGTAAAACATAAAAGCTTTATGGGTAAGATCTAGTGATAATATTTAAAACTACTGATCTTTTTTTTTTACTATTTAGCTAAGATATATCTACAAATAGATTGACATAATTTCAAACTGAGTTGCATATATTCATTTATTATATTTACATGTTGTTGAAAGTATTTTATTTTCCACCCATCCTTTAGGTTCTCATTTAATTCTGCGGCACTAGGACATGGGATAATAAAATCGAGAAAAAAATAAATTGTATAATTCGTTAACCAATGATGTCATTTATGTGGGGCTTAACTTGTCCAAATTAAATTTGTTATTTGAAAATGTTAATTTTTGATGTACCCAGTGAAACTGCTTTACTAAGGGTATATAGGTTTAGTGCAAATGTGTGCATGGAACAGACCTAGGGAAGTATGTCCGCCTAACTAAACAGATTAATTATGGACTATTATGACAATGCGATTGAATATGATTCAATTTCTGTAAACGCTCACTTTTGGCTGTGAATTAAATTGCGTATGGTAGCTACAAGTTGAGCACTGTTAAAGTGCTAGTTTCATTTCCATTCGCTACTGACATTTCACTGACACTTATTGAATTTATGTTTATAGCAAAACGAAAAATTTACCAATCGATCCCGAGATTTATGGTAATCGTATTATATAAGAATTGCTGTTGCAGGTCTTGTTGATCTATGTATTGAAACATAAATAGCCTTATAAATAGATCGTTAAATCAGCATTAAAACTGGAGCAGTTCCATTCTCTATGATCAATAAATTCATCTCACATACGATCAAGAGCATTATAGTATGTATTCGACTGCTTAATGCTCTATTATATGTTATATTATATATAATTAAGAAGCAGATAGTGCAAAGTGAAGAAGTTAAGCATATATTTCAATTGTTTTAGGTGCAAGAGTTAAAGGAAATTGTTCCATTGAGGATAAATTGGTAATACCTTTCGTAATTGTCAAAATTCAGGGGACATCAGCCGATATGAAACGAAATCTATATGCCCGGCTTATCTTGCGAGCGGGGCATATACATCTGTGCCTGAATCCGTTTATAAATGGCGATTAAATAAAATCCCAATTGGAATTCCCAAATATAAATAATGTGGACTTAAGCAAAAGCAAAACTAAATGGGTAATACTTGAGAGAACCGGATCAGAGGGAGTGAGGGACAAGTACAAATGGAATAAACAGCAAAATGTGGGTTATACATACAAATTGGGTGGACCTGAGATATTATATCTACATATAGTATTCTTTATAAGGCACGTGACTGGCAGAGGCAGGCAGCAATAAGTAGAAGTGTGGAGCTTAATGCAGTGACATTTACAACTATGTTTGCCAGTAGCTGATTTATTGAGAGCCCCGCCCAGTTATGATGAGTTTATTGAACTGCTATTGGCGAGTGTTATGATTAGATCATAATTTGGAAACGATTGGCAAAACGCAGCTAAGCAGAAGCGGTTAGAATTGCTAAATGTTCAGTTTTCGGCTACACTTCTTCCATTTTAATGGGGGTCTGATGCTAAAGAGCGTAACCTCGAGGCCTGACGTGGCTGTGGTTGTGGCTCTGGCTTGGTTCTCTGGCTTATCACTGCCCGAGTCTTTTTCATTTGCATACTGCTCAAGTTTTTCGGGCTTCTTTCAGCGTGTCGCAGACTGTATCTGCAGTCGAAATCACAATCACAATCGCAATCGCATTCGCATGGCATGTGATGTTAGCATAATAATTTTTGTCACATAATTGAAGAGCTGGCAAATGCAAATGGCTCGGGGCGGGAAAAGCAATGAGAAAGGCGAAAGGGTGTTAGCTCCATTTATAGCCAAAGTCGCTAGCAATACATATATATATATATATACACTATGAGCATTAACTCAACATATATATCTTATCGCTGTAGCTATGTTATGGGCTATCCCACGAATTTTGATTCAAGTGATGAGTTCAATGGCTTTGCGAAGTTTCTCTAAGGCAACATTAAAGTTTTTCTCATTCGGATTCCGCTCAAGTATGAAAATCCACTTACAAATATTATGTTAATTGGCATAAAAAGACAGTCGGAAAGTCAGAGAAATGAAATCTTATTACATCAGGCCGGCCAACAAAAAAGGATAAGCATAACCGGCAGACAATTGGCAAACAAACAAATTGCCAAAAATAACTGTTGGCAGTGAGAAAAATTTCAGCTACGGAATAAGCGAGTCGAAATTTTGATGAAATGAAATGTTGTCTGCCAACAACTGTTTGTTGCTGTTTCCCCCAAAAGCCGCCCGGAGACGGAGTATCTTCCTTGACTCTGCTCAATATTTGCACTGCGAGGCGTTGCCAGCTGCGAGCTAATTTTGACAGTCTTTGCTCTTGGAGCCCGGGTCTGAGGTCGGGTGGGGGCCTTATAGCCTAGACTTGCACTCCACTTTGTACACTGCTTAAGACGTTTTGTATATTATTGGCTTGGTACTGCTCTGCCAACAGATTCACAATCAGACTCATGGAGTGCTTGGTAAATACTTGTGGGCAAACTGTAATCAGTTTTTCGTAAAGTTTTTAATGCTATTTTGCATTTAAAATATGCTCGTATTTAAGTTAATTGAAAACTGTAGTTTACCCTCCCTCTCTAGCCCCAAAAGCTCTCTCTATCTGTCTCTTTGAAATTCGCTTTAAAGACATAATAACCTGAAAGCATTTGTGCATCAGGCAACACTTAAAATGCGCATAAAAATTCGCCCAGAATGCGAAAATGTATTTGTTCCTGTGAATTTCGCTGCCGGGCACCGAACTTATTGCAATTGCTACAAATTTTTACATAAATTTGCGCTATGACAAGCCTGCGCCCGCCCGCCCAAGTCCTCAGGTGCTGAGTTCCACCCTCGCCGAAGCTAGGTAATACGCAGACCGTTAGCATTTCTTTTTTTTTTCGACACCTTCAGGTTGGTTTTATGAGTTTTAACATTTGTCTGCTTTGAAACGCCTTCGCTCGCTTTTGCTCTTGACTACCTTTTGAGCAATTTTTAAGCCGGAAATCCACTTTGAATTGTTCGGGCGCCGCCATGGGCATTCCGTAAGGTTTACATATTGCGCAGCTTCGTCCTCGCTGTCTGTTGAAGTGTAAACATTTTGGCAGTAGGTGTAAATAAAATCCTGTAAAACGACGCAGCGAACGCTGCGGGCAGCTTTGGCTTGGTTAGCTTTAAGCGGAAGTCGCTAAAATTCTTATTACTATGGGATTTCTTTGATTGTTTGACTTTCCCTTCAAAACATTTGTTTACTTGGGTTATTGTCAACAAATTACGCAAACAATTACTATAATCGCCTAGACAGGTAGATAAACCATAATCACTCCTCCACGCAAGACTAATTTTGGTATCACGCTTCAATAACCAATTTGAAAAATAACAAAATAAACCTATATTCACGTCGATTAAATAGATTTATCTACTTAGTGTACTCTCTCGCCTCTCTTTTATTACTCACAAAACCCGCTTTTCACTAATTTAAAACATAAAATTATACACATACACGTCTAATTTATTCACACGCTGTACCTAGAAAATTAATGTCAATGCTAAATGAAATAAAACTCTGATTTGAAATGGAACAAAAATTGCACTAAAATGCAGAGGTACATAAAATAACAAAATAAATTGCAGAATCTTCTATCGAAGAAATTGTCAAATTGGCATAGCAGAGCAAGGTTTCGATCCTCGGACCTCTGGGTTATGGGCCCAGCACGCTTCCACTGCGCCACTCTGCTGCTGTTTGTGCTTTTGCCAAAAGCTCATATGAATTCATATACCAAAGCTCGTGTGAACTCATATCCAGAAGTTGTGAGGTCGAAGTAAGATAGACTCCAGTATACAAATTATTGCTGAGAAATTGGCTATGTCAAAATGGAAGAAATCGTGAAAAAAACTATAGGTTTATAAATATATAATAGTTAAAAATTATAAACAATGTAACCAAAAACATATATTTTCTTTCATTTAATACAAGTTGTCTTTCAACAACAAATTAAACTGAGCATTGTGTTTATATACAAATTTTAATTTTATTATAATATATAATTTTATATATTAAATAACTTAGTATAGTAAAGTTTTAATCGTTGCTTGAATATTTATCGTTTGTATACGAAATAAATATATAAATATATATATTGATACTTGGCTCCATACCTTTCTGTTAGTTAAGAGCATCCCAAACCTAAGCGCTTGAGCGGGGATGTCCAGAGCATTAGAACAGCTAAGGCAAGCTTTTTATTTCAATGAAGTAGAAAGCAAGAGCTTAGCGATGAGGTGCTACATAATGCTGTAGGCTTACCGAATCGGATCACATTGAGATTCATTAATTAATATTAACTGAATTCCTCTTCAAATTGATTTTATTCAGTAATGACTTACATATTTGCATTCAAAGTTAATAAATATACTATATATGTACACTTTTTGTCAGTGTGCCAGCACATTGTTGGCAGCCTGTACATACAATAGCTCACAGCTTAATTGACCCTCCATAAAAAAAATTTTTTCTATTGCTCAATACTTTGAAACGAATAGATTTAAATTTATATGATTTTATATGTTTATTTGCTTTTCAGTATTTTGTTAAATAAAAAATTTCTTTAAAAAAGTTAATGATTTCGTTTATTTGTTTATTTGACCCAAGCTGTTTAAAGAACCGTTGCGATCGTTTACAAAGGGAAAAAGCGGTGCTTTCTTGAGTTTTTATTTTAATCATTTGATCATTATCGACATAACTTCTTAAAAAAAAAAACAACAAATATTGTATATATATGATTATATAAATAAGTATATATAAATAAGCACAGAGTTGACTGTGCCTCTATACTTGGATACGATTACGCATTTCTATTTTTGCGCTAACAGTTGCCGCTTCGAAAAGCGAGAGAAAATCTAGCTAATGGCAAAAGCCATTAACAGACGTCAGTTCACAGTCGAGCACTGGCGACAATATTGCATAATTAGCTTACGATAATATAATATACACTTATAAATAATTATTAAACTCTGCTTCATTTGTAATCTTAGACTTTATTTACAGTTAACATTGAATCTTTAATAAAAATGATAACTAATTATAACTATTAATTCGCTCAGTACTATATTACTTATATCGTACATAACATACATATGTACATATATCATACAAATATTATAATTATAAGCCTATATGTATGTATCTCTAATAACATCATCATTACTATAACTGCAGCATGAAAAACAATTTAAGTACATATGAAATTTATATTTCTTCTTTCTATTTCATATATTACATATTTCTGAGAATCATTTGCTTCTTGTTGCAGTTCAACTAGAAACTCTCTATGGGGCGAAAGAAAACGCTGTGGATCCAAAGATGTTAGTTAATGAAATTCGAAAAAGATTCTGAATAGATTTATGCGTTCCAAAATATTGTTCATGTTTCCCGTGGTCCTCGGCTTTACACCTTAAGAAAGTCGATAATTCTTCTCGTTTCAAAGTTATCGATTAAAACCTATATCTATAACCAATTAAAAAGTCAGATCTCGTTCATCTTTAGAGCTAGAATCTCCAAGTTCTCTGCATATACATATGTATGTATGTATATATGTAGTTATTAATTTAATACAATTTGGAGACAGCTCGACTATGTGATCCCCTGAACCCTTCGAAGAAATGATATATTTCAAGAATTCAACGTTTCGTTTTAGTGTAAGCAAATCATGCGCCTGATGTTTCGCTTTCAAACGCATGTACACGTGTCTTGCTGTCTAGCTTGTTCTGCAATGAGCAATGCTTTGGGAACTTATTTGATGCATAAATGTTCGTGTGGATGGATTTTCGTAATCAAACATTCAGATGATCATAATATTCATATGCACATAAATACATATATGCCAACCCAATACACAATATGTCTCTAGTAATTTATATACACTTCCACTTCCACTTCTCGTTTCCCATCAATCCACCCATTTTATCTACTATATTCATTCATCTCATTGGGAATCTGATTGCCGAAGATACAGTGGTATATCTTTGTTTTTGCCAAGAATCCTGGTGGAATGTATGACTGTTTGTCATAGTCATACTCTTAGAATATATAAACAATATAGTTGGCAAAAATTTAATAAACCCTGTTTATTGATCATTCAGTCTGACATGTAACCCATTTTGGGAATGCTGTTGCTGTTGCCAGAAGGGTGCATAATTTATTCCATCAACTTATTTTTTTTTAATATTAAGTAAATAAAAGTAAGGAATTATAGTTTTAATGGTTCTACTATTTGAGTTCGTTACAAAACAACTTCTTCGAGTTAGGAGGATCTCTGGTTTAGTGCTCGCCAAATATCCAATTATGACATCACATGAGAACTGTTAGCTAACATAAGAAGTAACGGAATTGCTTCTTGCGGAATCTACCATAGGTTACCTTCTGCGTCGCAAATTTTTTTATGTTGGCAGTTTTTTCTTGTTGTCCAGCCTGTGATGTATATAGTGACATATTTAAAAGAACATTTAAGAAACTTTTTCATAACATATAACATATATATAACATTATTTGTTATGTAAGTAAATAAGACAATGTGTAATATTTGCTAGAGATATAGATAACTTTTGTTGCATGCTTTTAGGCGCATTACTAAATCGTCATACAATGATAAGTCGCGCGCTTTAAATTATTTTAATACTAAAAGTATGCTAGATATGAACTAAATACGCATACCTTAAATTTTGTATAAAATTTTAAAAGCAATACAAAATAAACTAAATAGTCCCGTATGACTTAATAAATAAAAAAAAAACTTGTGAACTTATGAATTATGAACACTCTTATAAAAAGTGCAAAAATAAAAAGAAATGCAAAGATTAGTATTAATTTTAATTAACCAAAATTTAATTTAGGTATGATTTAAGTTAAAATTTAATTTAAGTATTATTTGAGATAATTCATGTAAATTGAACTATAGCTGATAAGACATAAATAATAGAATTGCAAGGTTCAGAACTTTTGTACACAAATTGTTTTTTTTTTTTTTTTTAAATAACAATTTTTATATTCTTCCGCTATCTCTAGTGTCAACTTAATCAAGTATTACATAATAAAGCAAAAAAAAAAAAAAAAAAACAAAATAACTTAATATAATTTTACATATTAGGTGAACAATAAATACATACTATTTGGGAAGAAATTATTATCTTGCAAATGTTATTGTACGACACTTTTAGGATAATCCACCTTTTGAGGGCTTTCTTCTTTTTCTTGGCTGCTAGACGTTTGGCTAGTACATTCCGATGACCACCAAGATGTTTAACAAATCGTCTTCCATATGTATGCTGTTGAGGAGCACAACAGTAAACAACAGGGCTCTTTCGGGCAGAAGTTTTAGTGTCCTGTTATCCAGCAAGTCTACATCAGAGGATTTTTTAAACTTCAGTTTATTAATCAATAAGTGGGTTTTTTATTGGTATTTTTGGGATGAAGACTCTTTTAAATCGGCTCCTAGGCTTCCAGAGAATATAGTTGAAAGACGCATCGGAGTCTGCGCTATTCAATAAATTATCAATTTTCCTCTGCTTGCCATTTCCAAGGATCTTTTGCAATCGAATATTCATGTATAGATTTTTCTTACGCTTCTTATCAGAGGTCAGATAATAACCCGTCATCGTTGTTTTTGCGGGCATTCGTTGTAATTATATAGAATTATATAGAATATGATTCTTATATGTAGTATATATAGTATAAATAGTATAACAGTATATCAAACATATTTAGTATTATGTTAATATGTTGATAATAATAGTGTAGAAATTTTTATCAATTTGACGATTTTCTTCCAATTTAATCATAAAACTTTATTATATTAGAATCGGTTCTATTGGAATTATTTTAACGCGAATTTGATTTCTCTTATATTAAACATCATTGCAACTGTTTATTTTCACAACGATCTGCTCTTTTTACTTTTCTTCTATTCTAATTAGTTATCGTGTACGATAACTAGTTCAGCTTGTGATTGCCACAAATAGTTCCTACATTCATATGCCAGGTATACATTTTTCCTGAAATCCCACAAAATTGATAATATTATTTAATACAATCAAATATGCTTTTGCCTTATATAATATGGAATATCTTTTATTTTTATAGAATCACACCTACTCAGTTTCATAGTTTGTACAATATAGGGTTAAAAGACTCCAGAGATATTTCATGGAGCTGCATTACTGCATCTGCCCATGTCGTGTCGATTGTAGCATGTAAATTTACGGGAGTAGGGGCCATGAGAGAGCGTCTGCCATGTGTGTGGTGTCTATTTAATTACAATTGTCGCCGCAATCCGTGTCCGTGTGCGATGCGATGCGATGAGATGCAATGTTGCAGGCACAGCGGCAACAAAATCGCTGCAATTAACGCGCACTGCAACTGGGGACTGAATGGCGGACAGTTGGGAGCTTGCTGCCGGGGCGAGGCCTTTGGTCCATTTCGATGAATGAGGCCCATTTCGTGCGATTATTTTACGCTCAATTATTGTTAAATATTTTACAAAATGCATGTACTTATATTCACGCATCCCACGAATGCCACTGCCATTGCAAATTGGCCAGGATCGCACTGGTGTCATGTCCATTTACTGCTCTCGGGCTTGTCCTAATGAGATTGCAATTATTTGGCCATAAATTTTTATTATTTCGGCTTTAAAGTTCATGAACTTTTATCGGGCAATTGTCTGTGCGTGTGTATATCAGTGTGTGTGAGGTTTTTGTTTTTGTAATCCACAAAAATGCATTTACCGTTTTGCAATGACATGATTTAATTTGAAATTATTTTGTAATTAATTGGACCATAACGTTGAGTGGACAATATAATTAAATACATAATTAATGGCCATGGTTAAAAAAATCACTGATCTAATTATGTGTATTCATACTTATTTTTCAGATAGTATACATATGTACTTATAACGGATTCATCACTTAGCATTTGGTTCTTCATGCAAGATACTAGAACGATCGTTGATACATCTGTTTAATAGTAATCATTTTTCAGATGTTTCCTAATATTAATAATTCTAAACATATTTTCATGGAAAACAAATTATGCAAGCGATTTGGTAAACACTAAGTTAGAAAATCGTCAGTAATGTATTGATTAATCTACGATCTTTATATATTATTAGCAATATTTTCAATCAGTGAATCAAGTGTTCATAAATAATAATAAATGGCGTTTTAATATTTGTAAAAAAAAACTTTTGTTTGGGAAAAAAGGTTGCAGCTATATTTGGTTTTAAAATGCCGTCAAGTACCTGTCTTTAGTTTGGTGTTTGAAAAAAGTCCCGACACGTATAAAAATATATAGTGAATTCTTCTGGCGACCTGTGCAAATATTAAACAACATTCGCTGTGAATATTGAAATACTTTTAACCTCGCTTTGGCCCGATAGCCCATGCAGAAACACGTACAAAAACTTTTTGCTCGCACTGTATATACAACTTATTTTTATCGAGGAAAAACTTTTGAACTTAGTTGGGCGAGAGCATTGAGATTATTTCATTGGGTTTGTAACAGTAATTTTAATATAGATTAAAATAATAGTATGATTGTCTTATTATATCGATCGATAATATATATGTATATCCACCAGTCAGATCTGTTTATGTAAATTTATATTTTAATGCCTTCATGAGGTTATCTAATTAAATGTATTTCGACAATTTAGACTATTTGGAATTTTTGATAGAATTTTATATTTTGTTTAGGCTTAGAGAGTGAAAAATTCATTCATTCATTTGAGTTATTCCACGTTTAGATTAATACTTAGGCATTACATAGATTAACATAATTGTAATTTCAGGCCACAATTATATTGACTTTAATGAAGCCCATAAACATTATTTGGTAGCTCATCGTCTACTATGAAGAATCACAAAATTGTAAGTCTAGATTGGCATATATAATGATAAACTAAATAATAGCCGATTCTCATTACAGTTTCGAAACAGAACTCTCATTTCAATTATATTTATAAAATATTTATAAAAATATAGATAGAAATATATAGCTGATTTACAGTTTTAATACCCTATGTATTTATTGATATTCTGCGTTTGACGTCTGTCCCCAAAAAGAGTAGATTGCTATTCTCACAGTGAAACTGGATTTTCCATTTATTTGCCTATGGCTTTCGCGTACTATTTGCAACTGTCTGTCTTTTCGCTCATTCGGCGCAATGTTTACATGTGTACAAGAGGACTCCGTTTTCATGGAGATCACGCACAGGATGTGTCGCTTTAGTATTTAGAAACGGATCGAATGGGTTGATTGATGTGATTTGGATATACTTTCGATATGAAAAGTTATGTACATATCAAATGAATTGGATTTGCTTCACATTAACCAAAGTGATTGATAAGTTGTGTTTAAGCTACTATTAATTAATAAAATGATTTGCTACACCAGGGATGATGGTTAATTCTACTCAGCTGATTAATATTAAAATTTCAATTATATTTATTCAGATTTTCCCTTATTTATTTGTGGATTGTAGAAATAAGAAGCAAAACGAATCGCAACTTAAATTTAAAATTATTGCCGGACATTTGTAATGGTCGCAACTGCGTCAAATGTTTTAATTGCGGTGCCGGTAAAACAACAAAAACAAGAAAAAACAACAACAACGATAGCCACGGTTACAGCGTAAGCATCTACATCAGCAGCCGCTGCATTCACAAATTATTGGCAGACTTCAAAAAGGCAATGCGCAAAAAAAAGGAAAATGCGGCAAAACAAAAATAATCTGGATCAACGTACCGACTTCAATATACCTTTTTATTACAGTTCGGTACTCGAGTAAAGCAGCTCATCTTAAATATCCGAATATATCTTAAAAATCCTAATTCCATATTAGTGGTTCGTATAACATATGGAAACTGTAGGGAAATTAGAAACAACGAATCAATTATATTTCTTCAAAGGTTAATATGTACATAATTCAGTTCTGAGTTATTTATTCAATCGATATATATATATATATATATATATATATATATATATATATATATATATATATATATATATATATATATATATATATATATATTCCAATTTTTAGTTATGGACTGTGATTTAACTAGCTTTAGTAACTATGCTAGTCTTCATTTGCTGGTTGTATACAGAGTATGACATATATATAAATTTACATATTTGGAGTTTGGGCATGTTTGCGGCAATTAATTTAAACACACGACTTTAGCTTTGCAATGTTTGCGGTTAACCTTCGCCAACACCCAACTTCCAACGTTTTGCAGTTCGAATATCCATGTTTACGGCTTTTTTACCCCTGATTCCAATTAAAGTACGAATTCATGATATATACTTTGTTCCTTTAAAGAACCGGAAAGTGGAATCTATATATATATATATATATATATATATATATATATATATATATATATATATATATATATATACATGTATATTCCTGATATATTCCTGATTGGGATCCTAGTTGACGTACTGCTATTTTTAATCTGTCTGAAAAACAAAGAGAAAACAAGAGTTAAATCCCAGCAATTGAACCAATTTTAATAAATACAAATTCATTAAGTATTGTTGGAATATTCTTTTTTTTGTTTGCAAATCTTCGTATTAACATATGGTTTTGTTTACTTGGTGCCATCAAGGCAATACTTGAAATTTGATACAATTGGCCATGTATTTTTATATTTAATATAGGTTTTTAAGAATAATAAAGGCAACAGCCAACAAAGCATACCAATTAATATAAGAACATCATTTTTCTATCATTATAAGTTCTAGTCAGAGTCCGGACTTTTGTAGTTAATCATACGGCATTTCAGGCTTAGGTGAGTCGAGTCGGCGACTCAAGTTAGCACCAAAAATAAAAGTCCTACATTGTTCGTTGTCATGGCCCGGACGGCCAGTGGAGGAGAGGAAGCAATTGCCAAGCTTAGCCTCTAGTTCCTCCTGGGTGGTAACATATGCAGAGTTCTTGACAATTTTATAGAGATTCTCGTACTTTTGCTGTAAGGTAAGTAAGTTTGATTTACCAGGTCCTTCATAGAAGTCCTTGGGTGAGAATTTGCAGAAGTCGATTAGTCCCAGTAAATCCGAAATATATTCCGCATTCATCTTGCACTTCACTTCAACAACTAGAGGAACTAGCTTGCTTGCTTTGGTAGTTCCTTTTTCATCCTCACTATCAGTGTCTGTAACGAAACTATCAAATTCGTCCAGATCGTGAAATTTAATATACATTTCAATCAAGTTAAAGCGCTCTGCTTCAGTAAGTCTGCCTCCGACAACCTCAATATAGGACTTGAACACATCTCTACTAAACTGGAATATGGACGAGTGGTTGAGCACCCTCTTGGCATGATTCCTAATGTCACGGGAGACATGATCGATAAGAATCGAGCTATTTAGTGTATGTGCGCACTGGAAGAGACGCAGCAGATCGTCTGTGTCGAACATATCCTTGCGATATAACAAGTACCGGATACAGTTCTCCTTGATGGACTCCACCAGATACTTGTTCCCGAACTCGGCTAATTTCACAAGGGTGTCGAAATCGTAAGTTTGAAGCTTCTCATCATCGTAGCCATACACGTATTCGCGAAACTTCTCAAAAACCTTTGGCTCCACATCGTTCAGTTTCACCTCTCCGCTGAAGGACTCATTGTAGCTACCAAAGAGCATGCGGTCAAACACCTCAGAGGCGCAGCTCAGGATCAGCTTGTGGCACGCATACACCTTATTTCCTGTCTGGGACTCAATAATAAAGTTGCAGTCTGCGTGACGATTGGTACGCAAAAGGTCACTCATAGAATCACGAAGCCTTCCGTTAGACAAAATTAATAATAAAATTCATTTGCGTTTGAGGACATCAGCAGAACTTACCATGTATTCATCATTTGTATTTATTTATTTTTAAATATATTTGTCAGTCTTAATGCAAAACACAAGTAACCTGGTCAAATGTCGAAATGCAATGAAAAACATAATTTCAGTTCAAATTTGCAATTAGCTTGCTTTGTTTTTATATCCATTACAAATAAAATAAGCACTGCCTGTCCGATAAAATAATTTAATAAATTATTATGAATCGTAATTTTATTTTCTCGTCATTTATTTTCTTTAAGCCCCATTGCAAAAATAGCGGTTTGCGTTATTGTAGCGTTAAGAAATAAATTAATTGTTTCAGATAATCGATTACTTTTTCCATTTCCGATTAAATAATTATTGAGAATCTGTTAACAAATTATATCTCGTTCGCCATCCGCTAATGAAACTAGATAACTTACTTTTATGAAGTGTGGAAAACTGGGAAATTATATTTCCGGTATCTCGTTATTGTTTTAAATTGTGAAGACTTTAAATTTGATACTTGTAGTCGCTTTCACAATTCAACATCAAAATTATATATAATGGAAATATTTGTGCCTATAGTGGGCATGGCAAACACCAAAGCCTTTTTTTAACTTAATACTTTTCCAGCTAATTTAATAAATAAAGAAAGGGATAGAAAACAAGTAAGAAAGCTGTAGTCGAGACTGCTCGACTACGAAATCCCCTGAATCCCTCTTCAAATGAATAATATTCCAAGAATTATTCGTCTCGCTTCTGCACGCTTAACAAAGTACACTTGCACTCACACGCTGATCTCCGCTTGTATGCATGTATGTGTGTATGCATTGCAGGCGTCTTGCTGACTCGCTGTCTCGCTTGCTCTGCCACGTTGTTAAGCTGCCAGAACTTATTTGGTTAATAATTATGTTTCGTAATCAAACTTTCAGATCTATATGTCAAACCAAACTGTATGACTTTAAAATACATTTTTTACACATTTTGGGGTTTGGGGGTAAATTGGGTACCGGGATCCAAAATCTGATAAAAAACGAAATTGTATTAAATTAATATCTATATATAAGTTATAATATTTTAATTTTTTGGTTATTGAAGTGAATTAACACGTACGAAGTAACGGTGTTAACACTTATTAATAAGCAACAATGTTGTAGTAAATGAGAAGACTTGGAGAATTCCGTGGCGACGACCGACGTTCTTTATTTCCAAAAATCAACTAACTCTAAGTGACATTAATTCTTATAATCGAAGCTAGCCCTAAGCCCTGAAAACGCTGGTATTGCATGTAGTGCGAGGGATCATATATCGCTGGGAACCAACAGTGTTGCGCGTGGACGCCTCTGCCGCTGTTGTGCAATATCCGCTTGAGGCGGCTAGTGTCGTAAGCATTTATGCTGGGAATGCATGGTCAGCTTGAATATTTACGTTTTGCTGATCAGTTGTGTTAACTCCTCCCCCACTTAGGTGAATGACGTCCTCGGAGTTCTTGAAACTGTTAATTACCGCCTGAAGATCACGTTGACGTTTGTTCCTCCGATGTCTTTGGTAAAGTTTCATTAGGGCGTAGCAGGAAATTAGAAGGATGACCACGGTTAGTCCAGATATTATTGGTCTTCTTACCAGTCCTTCTTCTAATTGGGCAATGTCCCGGAGGTTCCTTATGCTCAGCTTCTGTAGGTACGGCAGGCTTGGTATTTCCTGATGATCCGTTATATTTAGAAGCGTGGATGCCGCTGGTCCCGGGGATTTCCTCACGTAGTTTCTAGGATTTCTATATACGGTGTCGTTTACCTTTATCTCGTTGTCAAAGGTAAGAAGGAATGTCCCTTTCACCATTTGCTCATCAACTATAGCTGCTCTGTCGTTGATAATGATAACGCCATCATCGACGATGGTTAGAGGTTCAAGATGACTGGGTCGAGTTGAGCAATGTGCAGTGCCACCTGAGTGCAGTTGTTGTGCGCACGTTGTATAGGATAATTTTTTGCAGAACGTTGTTGTGAGGGCTGCACTACAATTTCCTATTGATATTACATGGTTGCCGCAGACAGCTATATTGTAGTCTTCGGCGAAATTGTGTTGAACAGGGTATATTGTTAGTTTTTTACATACTACGTTAGGCTTAGGGTATCTTATTACAAAATGTAGAAAGTTATTATTAAGCAAGACTTTAACTTGAGATACTTCCATTAGGTCAGTAATAGTGATATTTATAGGGTGTTCATTAACAATATTTTTTAGGTCAGAAGAATCCAATATGGAGGGGTTTACAATTCCAACTTTTGCCAGTGTTACTGATAGCATTAAGGTTTCTAATTCTGAAATAATTATTCTGTTTCTTGAGAGTAATGTTTCATACAAATGTTCCGTGTCTATCTGCTTTGTTTTTGTTATGAGGTTTACTGTGTCGGTTAGCTTATTTATTTGTTCCTGCATTTTTGTGTTTATTGTTACTTGCCTATTTTCTGATTCTACAAGTTCTTTCTGTGTAAATTTAAGCTTTTCGAAATCGTCGGAGTCTGGTGTGCCAGCTACGACTTTAAGAACGGTTCCTAGCATATTAATGCTCCTAGCATGTCTATGATGGATATTTACTGTGGCTATTAGTGTTTCTATATGTTGTATATCTGTGTCTAATAGCATTCTCATGTGTGATCGTGGAAAATTTTTTCTTAGTTCTTTCGTGTCCTTTACTATTGCTGAGTATAGAGTAAGATTAGTTGAATGTTTTAAATATTGGTAATCCGTCCAAATGGCTACATATCCGTCTGAGATCGGTATGTAATCTGTGTTCGTATAATCAGTAAGTTTCGCCGCTATCGTTGTAGCAAAAAGAATTATAGCCCAAATCCTAAAAGATAAAAAAAAGGAGTTTAATGTTTTGTTTATCTTAGGTTGTCCTTGTGGACCACCCTCCCTTTTATCAAGACCGTTGTCCCCAAGTCTGCGTCAATTTTGTTTTCGTTGTACAGAGGTGTCAATTTGTTCCCTAAACGTCTGTTTGCTTTTACAAGAACTGTATCGCCTACTTGGAATTGTCTATCATGTCTTGTTTCATTTACCCTGTTTATTTGAAGCTGTTGTGCCTTTTGAATTTTATTTCTTATTTCAATTTCAAGTTCTGGGGGGAATGAGTGGATTATGTCGATTGGACGTTTGTCTGTTACCGAGTGAACTGTGTTGTTGTATTCGATAGTTGCTTGAAGTATCGTTTCAACGGTATCAGTAATTTTCCTTTGAGCTGTTAGGCATCTTGCGATGTCGCTGAGGGTGCTATGGAATCTCTCGACCTGTCCATTCGAAGTACTATGAAGTGGTGGGGCATTTACGATTTGAATGTTATACTGGCTATTTAATAGTGATTTTATTGTTTCAGACTTTATGGAGGGTTCATTATCGCAATAGATTGTCTTGATATGTCGATAAAAATTTACAAGTTGTAAAATTGCCGACTGTATGTCAATTATTGTCCTTGAAGCAATGGGTTGAACAGTTGCGAATTTTGAAAATTTGTCTATGCATGTAAGGAAGTATTTTTTATCGGTTGAGTATACGTCAATGTGTAGCATTTCACCCACATAGGAAGGTATAGGAGTTTCTCCAAGTATTTGCTTTTGTGGGTGACGGTTGTACTTAGCTGTTTTACAAATTTTGCAATTTGCAACAACTTCGTTTGCTAGTTTTGTCATTTTTGGAAAGAAATAGTCTTGTAAAATCTGTTTTACATTTTCTTGGGCTGCTCTATGGGCTCGATTATGTTCTGTTACAATTATTTCTTTTTGTTCGTTTTTGTCAATAATGTCGTTTACCATATGCTTTGTATATCGAAATATTGTTGTTGGGAAAGTTTCTATTAATTTATGTTGTATGAGTGCCAGTACCGGTAGCTCGCAATGAATTGCATTAACGACGTCTTTTTTGACTACATCGTAAACTCTTTCGATTAAGGAATCTCTGTCTGAGAAGTGAATTGTATGTCGGATTTTTTTTCCGAATAAGATGACTGTACGATCAGAAGCTACTTTATTTTCCTCAATTACAATTTGGTTTTGGAAACAGTTGATGGGTTTATCTGTTGTTTCTATAGTATACGTGAGCGATACTTCACTGTGCATTGTAGCTTTGTCTGACTGTGCATCGTCTTCTAAGGCATGAATATTATGCCTCGATAGCGCGTCAGCAACGTAGTTTTCCTTCCCTGGCTTGTAATAGATGTTTGCATTATACTCATCTATAAAAGCTTTCCAACGCCTAATTTTTGCGTTTGGATTGCGGTCAGATACTGCAATCGTCAGGGGTTGGTGGTCCGTAAAAATATTCAAATTTTTTACTCCGTACAGATAATTTCGGAGGCTTTTCAAGGCCCAGACTATAGCAAGTAATTCTCTTTCATTCGTTGCAAAGCTAAGTTCCCTATCTTTCAATGTCCTTGATATCATGGTGATTGGCTTTCCACCTTGTGATAGGACTGCCCCTAGACCAAAGGACGAAGCATCAGTTGTTAAATCAAACGCTTTCTTGTAGTCGGGGTAGAGTAACATTACATTTTCGGATGCGAGAACACTTTTCAGCTTCTCGAATGCAGCGAGTTGACTCTCGTCGAATTTGACTGGTATTTTCTTTGATTGTCCGGCGCTAACTTTGCCATTTTCGCCTTTTAAGATGTCGCTTATAGGTTTTGCTAGAGACGCAAAGTCTTTGATAAAACACCTATAGTAGCTTGCCAACCCGAGGAATGATCTGACGTTAAACAGAGTTGTTGGTAATTCGTAGTTACGAATCGCCTCAACTTTACTTGGACATGTCTTTATACCTTTACTTGAGACCACAAAACCTAGATATTCGACACTTTCTTTGAAAAAGTGTGACTTTTCTGGCGAAACTCTCATGTTGGCTTCGTATAGTTTATCCAAGACCCAGGCGATATGTTTGACGTGGTTTTCAATGTTTTCAGAAAAAATTATTACGTCATCGACGTAAACGTAACAAGATTTTCCGATTTGCTCTCTGAGCACATCGTCAATCGCTCTTTGAAAAATGCTGGGTGCGTTTTTCAAGCCAAAAGGGAGTCTGCAAAACTCATACTTTCCACTTCCTACAGAAAAAGCTGTCTTTTCCCTGTCCTTTTCAGCAAGTAAAATCTGGTGGAATCCGGATTTCAAATCTAGTGTTGTAAAATACTTTGCTGTACCTAAGTTGGATAAGATAGAGGCTATGTTGGGGATTGGATATTTGTCATCTATTGTTTTTTGGTTCAGTTTTCTGAAGTCTATGACTAAACGCTTCTTTTTTCTACCCTGTTCATCGGTACCTTTTTTATCTACAACCCAAACGGGGTTATTGTATGGGGAACGAGACGGACGTATTATACCGTTTTTTAACAGATCTTGAGTTTCTGCGTTTACGAATTCTGATACGCCCATTGGGTATGGGTATAATTTGGAATATATGGGATCTTCATTTTCTGTTCTAATGGTGGCAATGATGTTGGTATTATACGGGAGTGCTTCATTTGGTTCAGCAAAGACTCCTGTTCGTTTCTTGAGCATTGTTTGGAAGTTTGTTGTTATAGCTTGAGGGGTTTCTATTTCTTTAATGTCTGTAAAATTTACGGCTGGGCATTTTAGAAATTTAATAGGCTCAGAAGAGCAGTTTGTTAATAACTTCTTATTTTTGAAATCTAATACAACATTGTTCTGATATAGTAGATCAAGTCCAATTATACCGTCAAATGTCGTGAGGTTTGGTAGTAAGAAGAATGTTGTATTTGTGTTAAAAAGATGCATTGTACATTTCCTGTCAATATCGTTATAGCCATGAATTGATTTTATTCGAAAGGGTTTTTCTACTGGTTTAATATGTTTTAATTCTTTTAATGGTTTAACATAGTTTTTCGAGGCTCCTGTATCTATAAGTAATCTTATTGTCCTTCCTGCCACTGATCTTTCTATGAACGGTAGCAGGGAGCCAAGCCTAAAAAATTGACCTGGTCATATTCGTCGGATTCGTCCTCAATGTCTTCTGTCTCAGTTTCTGCGATAGTCCGATATTCACTACTGTCCTGTTCATATTCTGTATCTCCTGTTTCTAAATGATTAACTCTTTGCTGCTTCGGTCCTGTGAGTCGTGCACTACTATTGTTTGGTCTCTTGCTTGCTTGTCCCTGATAATTGTAATTTTCGTATTTTGCGTTTTGTTGTTGAGTCGGCCACTGAGTTTGTTTTGAGGGAGCCGTATTTTGTTGATATTGGGTCGTCTGTCCAAAGCGAGCGGATGTGTCAACGTCCATTGGTTCAACTTTTTCTCGTCGTGGTGAAAATTCTTGTTTCCTATAATATGGGCTTTTCCCTGGCTGGTTGTATTTTGGGTCTTGAGTTAGATTCCTATCTCTGCCTTGCTGTTTTTGCTCGGTTCTCTGAGCCTTTTCTTCTAAACTACGTGCAAAATTCGTGGCAAACATGTAACGGTCATGATTAGACTCGACTTCTTGGGCTAATGCCAGTGCAGAGGGAAGATCAACTGGTCTAGCTGAGAATAGGACATCACTTAAACCTTTCTTGGTACCCGAGATGAATACTCGTAGAGCGTCTGCCCTGTATTTCTCATTTAACGAAGAAGCAACGTTGGTGTCATAGGTCATGATTGTTTTATTTATGAGTAAAGTCAGTTTCTTCTCTACTTCGTCATAGTACTGTAGTAGTGTCAGATTTCCTTGACGGAGTGTTGACAGCTCTTGTTCAATAAGGTATATCGGTCGTTTGTCTGCGTATGTGAAATCTAACCGATTTATAATGGCCCTAAAATTTAGAGGAGTGTCAAAGGAAGAGAGTACCATATCGGCGGCGTTTTTAATTTTGTTTCTTAATATTCCTAAAGCCTGATAATGCTTAGAGCTTCCATCATATCTTTCATATACTTTGTAAGCGGTATGCGCAGCTTTCCTCCATGATACGTAAGTCTCATTTTTTCCTTCAAATTCTGGAAGGGATTTCATGATATCAAGAGTTTCGTTGCACATGACGCTTGCCCTGATCTCGGCCTCTCTAAATGTTTCTACCTCAGGAGTGCTAACCTGTACAGAACTAATGCGTTGTTCAATGTCACGTAATTTTTGATCAAAGTTTTCTTTTTGCGTTCTTAAAGCGCTCGCTACTGCGCCTTCTACGATTGCTCTTAACTGTTCGTTAGACAACGCCATTTTGAACTTTTCACCTGTATTTACACTTTGAAATTTTGTTACTAGATCCTGTATTTCACTATCACTCATAACATGCAAATAACGTGTATGGTGTGTTTTTTATTACTAATTAATGTTAAAAGGTTGGAATTGTATTTGGATTGGATTTTAACAATTTGTTTTTTTTTTTTTTTTTTTTTTTGAACACCCTACTTACATGTTCTTAAATTATGTTAGTAGAGCTGCTGCTGCTGATGAACTGCTTCCTCGGTGAACTTCTGCTTTATTTGTATTTTTTATAATTTAGATTGTCTTTTTTTTCCAATGTTTTTATTACTGCGCTTGCGGAGTAATTATTCGTTGAATATTTTTTTAGTTAAACTCAGTTTTTTGGTTCGATTGCGTTGGGTATTAAATTCGGGTTTTTGTTCGATTATGTTGGGCGCCAGTTATAATATTTTAATTTTTTGGTTATTGAAGTGAATTAACACGTACGAAGTAACGGTGTTAACACTTATTAATAAGCAACAATGTTGTAGTAAATGAGAAGACTTGGAGAATTCCGTGGCGACGACCGACGTTCTTTATTTCCAAAAATCAACTAACTCTAAGTGACATTAATTCTTATAATCGAAGCTAGCCCTAAGCCCTGAAAACGCTGGTATTGCATGTAGTGCGAGGGATCATATATCGCTGGGAACCAACAGTGTTGCGCGTGGACGCCTCTGCCGCTGTTGTGCAATATCCGCTTGAGGCGGCTAGTGTCGTAAGCATTTATGCTGGGAATGCATGGTCAGCTTGAATATTTACGTTTTGCTGATCAGTTGTGTTAACTTATACATATGTAGAAGACTTGGAGACTCTAACTCTAAAGATGAACGAGATATAATTTTATAACTGATTCTCGATAAATTGTTATATCGATAACTTAACTTAAAGTCATACAGTTTGATTTGACATATAGATCTCAAAGTTTGATTACGAAACAGAATTATTAATCAAATAAGTTCTGGCAGCTTAACAACGTGGCAGAGCAAGCGAGACAGCGAATCAGCAAGACGACTGCAGTGCATACACACATACATACGAACAAGCGTAGATCGGCGTGTGTGTGTGCATGTGTACTTTTCTGTGTGCAGAAACGAGACGAATAATTCTTGGAATATTATTCTTTCTTAGAGAGATTCGGGGGATTTCGTAGTCGAGCAATCTCGACTACAGCTTTCTTACTTGTTTAACTTTTGCGATGTTTTTGAATGTACACAGTAGTTATTTAGTTATAAACCGATTCCATTTATTTCTAAAGAAACATTGGCAGAAAGACACGACTTATAATGAGAAAACCTTCAAATGTTAGCTTAAATAATCTTATTCCGATAGCCGAAACCAATAAATAACACTAAGCCCTCGCAATTCTTGTTCTATGTTAACTTTGGTTTCGCCTTCGTTTTGCCATAGAGCTGTTCCGGTGTGGGAATGTCACTTACGAAGTAGTTCGCAGGAATGAAATGGAAAATCTTTTTCAGGACATCGAGCAGAATGTCCTCGATGGTCTGTGTGATAACCGTGTAAAGAGCGTCTGCCAGCATTCGCCAGTTGTCGTTAAAGAACTTGTTGGTGCTGTCCTCTGTGAAAGGATCAATTTGTTTAGAGAGAAGGCGCGAGAGAGAGAAATAGAGATTCAGGCAGAGTGAGAGAGAGAAAGAGAGGTTCTGGTTACCTACCTAATTGCTTGTTGCCATTGAACAGATTGGAGAAGTAAGACTTCAAACCATCCATTTTGAAGTCCACGCGGCAGTTGGTCACATTGTAAAATGTGAAGCCGCCCTTTGAGTACAGTCGAGTCTTGGTGTGCATGGTGACAGTCATGTTATCTGCATAGGGGCATATTCCAGTGGGCTGAAGCGAATGTCTTGGAGCAACACTCACCTGCGTCTAAAAACACCTGGCCACGTCCATTTAGAGGTATGAGCAAAATGCGCCCAAATAAACTATAGTCGCCTTGAAGCTTCATGACCGGCAATGTGAATGTGGTCTTCCAGCTGTAGTCCTTTTTGAAGACTCTGCCGAAGAAAAACAAAGTAAACGAAATATATTCTGGATACAGTTCGACTTACAAGCTCTCTAGCACTTTGGTGTGACCGAATCCGAAAATCTTGATGTTGGCCAGCTCGACTTTAAGATTGATCGCATTGCTATTGCCCTGGGATATTCGTATGCGGTTCAAGTGGAATGGGTCAAAGCTCTTGATACTCGTTAGACCCGGAATCCCTAAAAATGCAGATAGATAACCCAACTCGTGTCTACATCAGCGACTTACCATCGTTTAGTTTGTCGAAGAGCTGTTGAATGCTTTGCGTGGAGCAGTTGACGAAATTCTTATCGGCTATTTTACATTCTTTGATGTAATCTGCTGCGGTTCGATTAAAATTGAGGTTTTGATTTCAGTTGAGTTGAATTTCAAAATAAAAAGACACAAATAAATGCAGAGAAACAGATCCGGTTTAGTGGTGCAATATTTGGCAATAAACCATTAAGTGGGTTAGTTACATTGCCCGCCGGCCTAGCCAGCAGCAAATGATTTGTGATTTATATTAAAATTGAGTGAAAAGCAAGCGCTGCACTCGGCGAATGCAGTCTGCAGCCTCAGCCCATCAAAGCTTGAGATAAGTGTTGAGCTTGATAAGTACTAAGCACACAATCCACTTGACACTTACGCGGCTCAGTCAGAAATGGATCGTCGCCGCGAGCAATGCGAATGAGCAGTGCCAGAAGCACAGAGCGTTGTATGAGTTCCCTCATCTCGGTCTTAAAGAAATCTCTTTACGGTTTGCAGCTCCGTCTTTCTAGCGACTGACCTCGCCAACCAGTGAATGAAAACTGAATAGCACGCGCGGAAAATGTTTTACAAATTTCAAAAATATTGCGCCTCACTTTCGTTGTTGCTGCTTAAGAAAAACTTGATTTGAGCGGCTTGCGAAATTACGCAATGTCTTCGACTCCACTCCACTGACAGGTGGCCAATGTGCTCGCAAGAGAGAACAGAGGCTGTTCAGTTTAGTTGGCACTATTATTTCATCATCGATTTTCTTGTTTTTCGGTGGGGAAATAAGTCGATGCCAATAAAAATTCGCAAGTGTACGCAAAGTGTTGTCACTGGCTTGGTTACCGTTCGAATTGCGACATCAGTAACAAGCAATTAATTCTCCAACATCGATGGCAGCATCGACACGCTTGCTCTCGAAAAATTTGATTTTCATCTCGGGCTTGAACTTCATGCATTTCAATATTTTCAAATACAGTACGCTGTCACATGAATCCAAAATTAAGACTCAATCAATACTCAATTTTCTGGAACTCAAGATTTCTGGCCGATATCCAAAATGATATAAGCATCAAAATTGTATTAGGTTATTATCTATATATATGCAATAATTTGGAGACTCCAGCTCTAAAGATGAGCGAGATGTAATTTTATAATTGATTCTTTATAAACGGGTTTCCATCGATAACTCAGAAACGGGAATAGTTATCGATTATCTGAAACAAACTTGATATGCATGTGCAATATACAAATAAAAGAATAGAAGAAAGAAGGTTTCAGCTCTTATATCTTCTGAAATCGGCACGTTCAAGCATACGAACAGACAGACAGGGCTAAATCAACTCCGCTCATCAAGAATATTTATACTCCTTCTACCTGTTACATACATTTAACAAAACTAAGTCTTCGGGAATAAAAACTAAAATACTATTTGAGTGGAAAAGTGTTACGAATTAGGAAGAGGGCTAAATATACATGTTTAAAGTGCTACCCTCAGACAATCGGGGGAAAAGATAATTAATGGAGCTGATATGTTTCAGTTAATATTCCAACGATATAGAGTTTAGATGTATTGTTAATAAATTATTCAGTTTTTTACGTTATTTCATGAAGTTCCAAGTCTATTTTTCTATGCGAGAATACAATTCATCGGCACTAATCACTACTGCTGCCAAGTTAATTTTAGTCTGTTCAATATCGAACACCAATTTAATTGTTTTTTTTTTTTTTTAACAAAGCAAGCCAATTGATAGAAATAAATTATTTTGTTGGCTGCTTCGTCGGAAAGGATTATTTGAAAAAAGACATCTGAGAAGACTAGTTGTATTTTGGCTCAAGACTAACTGAAGTATATATTTTAAAAAAATGATGAATACATGGTAAGTTCTGCTGATGTCCTCAAACGCAAATGAATTTTATTATTAATTTTCTCTAATGGAAGGCTTCGTGATTCTATGAGTGACCTTTTGCGTACCAATCGTCACGCAGACTGCAGCTTTATTATTGAGTCCCAGACAGGAAATAAGGTGTATGCGTGCCATAAGCTGATCCTGAGCTGCGCCTCTGAGGTGTTTGACCGCATGCTCTTCGGCAGCTGCAATGAAAGCGGTGAGGTTAAACTAAACGATGTGGAGCCTAAGGTGTTTGAGAGGTTTCGCGAATACGTGTATGGCTACGATGATGAGAAGCTTCAAACTTATGACTTAGACACCCTTGTGAAATTAGCCGAGTTCGGGAACAAGTATCAGGTGGAGTCCATCAAGGACGACTGTATCCGGTACTTGTTATACCGCAAGGACATGTTCGACACAGACGATCTGCTGCGTCTCTTCCAGTGCGCACATACACTAAATAGCTCGATTCTAATCGATCATGTCTCCCGTGACATTAGGAATCATGCCAAGAGGGTGCTAAACCACTCGTCCATATTCCAGTTTAGTAGAGATGTGTTCAAGTCCTATATTGAGGTTGTCGGGGGCAGACTTACTGAAGCAGAGCGCTTTAACTTGATTGAAATGTATATTAAATTTCACGATCTGGACGAATTTAAAAGCTTCGTTACAGATTCTGAAAATGAGGAAGAAAAAGCTAATAATGCTAGCAAGGTCTTTACTCCAGCTGTTGCAGGGGTGTGCAAAATGCATGCGGAATATATTTCGGATTTACTGGGACTAATCGACTTCTGCAAATTCTCACCCAAGGACTTCTATGAAGGACCTGGTAAATCAAACTTACTTACCTTACAGCAAAAGTACGAGAATCTCTATAAAATTGCCAAGAACTCTGCACATGTTGCTCTCCAGGAGAAACTAGAGGCCAAGCTGGGCAATTGCTTCCTCGCTTCCACTGGTCGTCCGGATCATGTCAACGAACAATGTATGTCTCCTTCATTTCGTGTTATGTCGAGTCGCCGACTCGACTCACCAAAGCCTGAAATGCCGTATGATTAACTACAAAAGTCCTGTATAATTAATATACTTTGTTGGTTGTTGCCTTTATTATTCTTATAAACCAACTTTCCAAAAACTCTTGACTAATTATAACAAATTTTTAAGTATGGCTTCGATGGCATCAACTAAACAAAAATATGTATTAATACAGAAATTTGCAAAAAATAATCTTATATAGATCTAAGAATCTCATTTATGTATAAATAATATACAGCTTAGCCAATATTATCAATATTAACAAATTAAAATAAAAAAATATTTACGGTCTCTAAGTTTGTGTTGATTTACTTATCTTAGCTTCAAATTCGATGTAAAATATATACGTATACAAATTAAATGTCGAAAGATCTGGGAAGCTAATAATTATAATTTTTTTTTTTATAAAATGTGAAAATTGAGAAATAGTTATTTTGATAGTAAAGCATTTTCAGTTTATATTTATAGCATCGAAATTTTGATTTTGATTATTTCATTAACAAAAGATAAAAATATTTATATTGACCACTTCTTTCGTAGTAAAATGCCATCGGCACTCAAGTAGAATATGAGCATACTGATTTGTTGTGTGGGCTTAAGAGGCCAGTGCACACATACAAAATAGTAGTCCGTGTCTGTATACAGTATAGAGGGGTAAAGCAAGGGAACTGCGACTTTTTAAAGGAAAACTCCTTCCTGCTGTGCGGTAGGCGCATTAGTGTCGTTCAAGTGGCGTCTTATTGCTTACACCGAGAAAACTGACCAGCAAGCAACGCAAGGCGGTTGAAAAACAAACGACGCCAACTTTGTCAGACATTGTGCGATGTACACAAAAAGGAGTTTCATGTATGTTCCGCTATATATCAGGATAGATGTCATAGCCACCAGACCACCTAATCGCCGCTTGTCCTAGTAGCACCACTTGTAAGGGCGAAGGAGTAAAAAGTCATTTTCGACCATGTTATTTATTATATTTTAGCTATATGTAAGTCTCCGTGGAAGTAGCTCAGACTTTCCAGTCCGCGAAATAGTCTTGGTCGTGACTGTCTCAAGTTCTATGCACTCGGGTAAAGCAAAATTTCGGTATCTCTTATCTTCGAGCGCATCGCTCCTACTCTTATGTACTTTTCAAAGGATATACATATATGCCACCGCCCACATTTGTCCTGCTTAAGTATATATTTCTGCGTTCGCAGCTAAGCGCACTTTTCAATTACCCCAAAGTGGAGAGCACATTTATTTTGGGGCCAATTACGAAAATTAAATAATTTGCTAGAGTGACTCGCAGAAAATAAATGTATATATATATATAAGTGCCTATATACGTATTTAGGTATATATTTGATTAAAATTATTTTTATATGAGTTGCAATAATAAATATGTTTATTAATTAAATTGATTTTGCCTACTCTGTTCGCTCGAGTATAAGAAAACTCTGTTATTTGAGAGCTAACTACGTTGACCCTTTAGGAAAATTTTTTTGAGCAATAATGTCTATAATGAGCAAAAAATATCTGTAAGTTTATTTTATTATTTTGATTATTAACTTAGTTATGACAGCTTCAAAGAAAGTAAAAAAAAGATTAGAGTTTTAAATATTTTGTATAACATTTGAAAATGTTCTGCTTTGGTTAAATAGTATAATAATACCATCAACCAACTAGAAGTTATTAAATTTGTATTTTTATTAATTTTTTATTTTTATCGCTCAGACAAATGCAACTTTTCCGAATAGCTCGACTACGAGATCCCCTGAACCCTTCGAAGAACCAATCATATTCCAAGAATTATTCGATCGTTTCTGCACGCGTAATAAACTATACTTGCATAAACACATAAAGTACACACACGCAGAGCTAGGCTTGTACGCATTGCAGGCGTCTTGCTGTCTCGCCTGTCTCGCATGTTGTGAGAACTTATATGATGAATAATTCTATTTATAAACTTTCAGATTATGATCATGACATTTATATCTATGTATATGCCAATCTAAACTGGATGTCTCTAGCACTTGAAATTCATTTTAAATTTTAAAATCTGACAAAAACCGAAATTGTATTAAATTAGTATCTATATAGTATCTTGGAGACTCTAACCGTAAAGATGAACGAAATATAATTTTATAACTGATTCTCGATAAATATTATTATCGATAACTCTGGAACAATACAAGTTGTCGAATTTCTGAAATAAACTTGTTTACGAACCTAACACAAAAATTAATTAATTAAGACTCTTCGTAAATCGACGAGTACAAATGCGGATAGATAGACGGACGGACAGACGGACATGGCTATATCAAGAATATATACTTTATGGGTGTTTCCTTCTTACATACATCTATGTACATACATGCATTACATTACACACATCTTCACAAAACATTATACCCTGATTTTTAATTTTTAATGAGTTCATGGTATAAAAGAAGATTAATAATATTTAAAATATTGAGTTATACAAACTATTTGTTTTATTGGAGTCTTATATTATCGATTTTAGTAAGTGCCTTTATAAAGTCGAAAGCAAAATTGGTATTATGCTTCAAGTCAAACTCCAATTATCAAGTTAGTCAATTATATATTTTGTCATATTTGACGTTATAATTAGTCTGAATCCGTTTGGGCCAGGAAAAGTTAGCCACTTTTTGCTAATTTTAATAATAATTTGACAACATTGAGCAGGAGAGCCAAGGTATTATAAAGTTCTAAAACAATGAGCTCAGCATTAAAAATAATTATCTTGGGACTCGAATCAGAATGGTAACCCTTTGTTCACAACATCCTTTTCTAGGCGCATTCAGCAAATCTGTGTGCAGATTTCTGGTCACACTTGCTGGCAGGACTATTAAAAAATATGCGCATGTTAATTTAAATAAAGCGTAGAAACAAATAGAAACTAACGAAAGGAGCAGAGGATAGAAAAAGCGCAACCGGTCAGGATGCCGGAGTGAAGTTGAGCGAACAGCGAAGGCGGAAACAAAAGAGACTAGAGCCCTCCCGGCCGGGCTCTGGCATTGGCCAGGGGCAGAACCAGAGCAAATATTAATCCACAAAAAGGAATTGTCACAAATTGTGTGCTATAGCCCAGGTGGCGTCTTCTGTCCGCTGGGCAAACAACAGTTGCAACAGCAGCAGACCAAAAAGGACAAAAGGACTATTCTTTTGTGTGCGTATGTGTATGTGTGGTTGTGAAGAGGCTGTGAAAAGGGTGTGAGCAGAGGGCTCCAACCTTGACAGCGCTGATTGTTTCAAATCGCAAGTTTGGCTTACCTTTTTGGGAATTAATTTGGCAAATAAACGCTGACAAAACGCAGGCAACTGGACAAGGACAAAGCTCTATTCTATTCCTTGTGCAAGGCCAACTAATAGGATTTTGATGATAGTTGCTCGGTTTGCCGTCTACTTCGACCCTCGGGCCTCGGGCGATGCAGCCTTCGCCATAATCAATTTTTGGCCAGGTTTTTTCTGTTGCTCAGTTCCCTCTCATATGATTGTACCACGTGACCCATGAAATGAGTTTTGCCATGTGTGTGTGTGCAAAGGGGTGTGTATGGCGGAGGCAAACGAAATGGCCAAATGAAATTACCAACACATTCAGTCAGAGAATGAGACGGAGATGCCTCTGAGCCGCAAAGCCAAAGCCAAAAGCTGCACCGCAATTCGTATTCATAGCATTTACCACACTCACTCACACTACTCACCTCCGAGTTCTCTCTCTCGCTCTCTCTCTCTCTCTCTCTACCTCTCTCTGTCTCTGTCTCGTTTTTACTCGAGCTCTCTCGCTCTCTGGCTTTATATCTCAATGCGGGCTTTGTGGGTGTGCGGCGGTATTATAATTAATTTCAGTGGCCCAAATATGTAAATTTGATTACGAGCCAAAACAAAAATAAATTCACAAATATAGCGCATACGCAGCATATTCACAATTTCTATACTGACCAAAGGCCGGCTTCTAAGCCGCTTAAATTGACTGGTGTTGAGACGGAGGATCCGGAACAGGACAGCTGTCTATATGCGTCCACGTCCATGTCGCAGTTCATCAACGGCCAACTTTGACTGCCTCTGCCTTGTTACGAGAACAAAACTTTTGTTTCCCGCTTCCCATTTTTCTGTCATTTCTATTTTTTTTTCGGCGACTTTTTAACTTCAACTTTAAATGAATTTCATAACAGTTTTTGTGGCGTTTTTTCCAACTGCAGTTGGAATCCAACTTTGCATGAATTAGTCACAGCGTAAAAGGCTGCCCCCACCTCTCCTCCATTCAACACTGCAGTTGGTGTTGCAGTGGAGCGTTGCATACTTTTGGGGGTATTTTAATTAGCGGCTATCCCTCCCAGTGCGCAAAAGATCTTAATTAATGGCCAGATTGGCCTCTAAAAAGATTTACTGCTGCGTCATTTATTATGGTTAAAAACTCTGAAATAAATAAAATATTTCACATTTTAATTATTAAAGAAAAAATATATATATACAAAATTTAAATTTATTAAAACTACTAAACAATATAATATATATTTTTTTTTCAAATTCATTAGCAATAAAGCATTTAGCTTTTTAATAGTTGAGGTATATAGTATAAAACTGGCCAAGGGACAAAAAACTTGAACTTAAAAATAAAAGCATATTGTATAACATATATTATATCGTTAGCATTACGAATATCGATCTAATAACTTCCATATCTATTGCAACTTTATTTAAACATTTGGAAATGATCTTGCCGAGAGCGCCTGATTAGGAGATGTCTACAACATTCTGTTGTGCTACTTCGATCGTTCTACGCTTATTTTGGGCTGAATTTAGGCATTAACTTCATTTTTAAAATGTTTTGTAAAAGTTAAATTAAAATAGTTGCATTTGACTAACCATAACTGCCCCTTTTAAAAAATGGGTTTATTTTAAATTTTGATTGATTAACTGAACTAATAGAATATTATAAAATCGACCACGGGCAATTATTATTATTATTATTTTTCCATTCGAATGCGATTCCACGCAAGTAAGAAAGCTCTAGTCGAGACTGCTCGATTACGAGATCCCATGCTTTGTTTCCATATGCGCACACAGACACACACACTGATATGCACATATACACATATGCAGTCGTCTTGTTGTCTATCTTGCTCTGCATATGGGCAATGTTATGTGAACCTATTCAATTAATAAATCTTCTTGTAAATGGACTTTCGTAATCAAACTTTAATATTATGATCATAACATACTCGTACGATAAGAATATGCCAGATCAAACCGGATGTTTCTAGTATTTGAAATATATTTTCCACAGGTTAAGGGGTATGGGGGTGAATTGGGGGAAGGTATCCGAAATTTGAAAAAAATCGAAATTGTATTAAATTAGTATATATATGCAGAAGACATAGAGACTAAAGCTGTAAGGATTAACGAAATATAATGTTTTAACTTAGTTTTGATAAACGGGTTTTAATCGATAGCTCTGAAACAGAAATAGTTATCGACTTTCTGAAACAAATTCGTAATCCTAACAAAAACAGATTAAAGTCAATTATACCCTTATTCAGGGTATAACGCCACCGCCCACATTTATCCTGCTTAAGTATTAATCAAATTGATTTATTGAACTAATAACTCAGTTTAACTGTTCATTTTAACTATTCATATAAAGCTATGTGAATGTGTTATATTTTTTTTGTTTGGTCTATTAAGTTGCGCACATAAAGAGATCTAGAAGGAAGCCATCGATGGCGACTCGAAGAGGAGAGCCCAAGTAAAGAAGAACAGGCAACTAGAATAGAGATAGCTGTAAAAATATTCACAATAACAACTACTCGTAGAACAACAGCTAGGAAAACAAAGTCTATGCAAAGAAAACCTATTAGTTGCATGATATATGAAACCGTCAAGCCAAGGCTGCCGCACTATAAATTCAAATAGAGCGAACTGAGTAAAGTTTGAGATGAACAGCAGAAGCTGCTTGGCAGGACGGACTGGCAGAGCTGATGAGAAGATGGGGCCATTTGGTGCATATTTGCAGGCAAACAAACCAACCAAGTCATCAACGCCTATTGGCCAAAGGGGTGCTCCGTGAAGGCGTGGTGTGTGGGCCATCACCAGTTCGAAAACCTTGGCAAATAATTTGAAAAATCAACATTGAAATTCAGCCGGAGCGTCTCGTCGCTTGTCTAGCGAAGAAGCCAAAAAGTAGACTCCAAATTGACGCCGCACGTTTCTTCATCTGCTTCTTCTTCTTCTTCTGTTGTGGCTGGTGGCGTTGGTATTGCTGCAATGCTTTGCGTTTAGCCTTGAATATTTGACGCTAAAGTCAGATTTGGAAAACATACTTTTGCCATTTTCGAAAATCACACTTGAATTCGCTGTCGTTGTTGCTGTTATTGTTGTCGTGGCAGTTGTTTGTGTACTTTGTTGCTACTTGAGCACTGAAGTAGATGAAAGGCTTTTGGCATTGGCATTGCGTAGACTGGAGTGGAGTGTGGGCCAAGTTCATAGTTCAGGGAGCGGGTAGACGCTTGCCTGTTGTTTATTTATCGCAGCGTGTGCGGCTTTTTTACTCTAAAGCTCGTGTAGCTTCCCAGCTGAAGTATGTTTGTCAATTGAAATGCTAGACAAAGTATCTGTAGATACAGACCCACAAGATGATGCTGATGATGATGATAATGATGACAATGATGTTGATGTCTGCACACAGTTGGATAGAGGGCACAGACGACACACAGTCGACTGTATCGAGAGGCTGACTGCACTTAAAGGTTATCGTATTTTGTGGCTTTAAAGGATGGGGATTTGAATAAGTTGCACTTTTATTCGATTCGGATCGAAGCTTTAAATCGACTTTAAAGTAAATCTTTCAATTCCCGAAGGCTACAGAGACTATAGCTGTCTATGGGTTAAATTATGTAGTGTGTCTGGATCTAGATAGAACAATAAACATCTTAAAAGCTTAAGACCTTTTCACAGTCACAGTTTAGCAGTCGATTTCGAGTTTTACTTATCGAAAGTAAATTTTATTTATTAAATGGAAGACTCACAGCTTGTTGATTTGTAGATGGTTATTGATTTAATTAAATCAGCTTAGGTTTATCTGTATATTCTCTGCATAATGCATAATGAATGCAATGTTTATGGCTGGAAAATTTGCTGATTTGGGCAAAAGTTGTCATAATTAAAGTTTTTGTGACAGAAAACGGAATGATTGAAAAAAAGTCAATGCATTTTTGCAGTCAGCAGCTTAAATGCGTATAAATGCTAAATGGAAATATTGAACAGGAGCAGCAGCAGCAACAACAACATCAACAGGATTGAGAATCGCACGAAATGTACTTTGGCAGCTAACGAAAATTTTGTGCTGAACGCGTGAAAATTAATTAAAATATTCCTGTAACTGGCAAACGCCGCCGGAGCATAACTGAATTTTAATTGAACGCAATCAATGCGAATTTATGAAGTCCGTTTACCTCTGTCCTGCTCTGGCCCGCCCTGCCACGCCCTCCCCCACAGATATCCCATTCGGGCACCCCCTGACAGTTAAGCAGTTTCCCGGTCGGTCGAGAGGCCGCCCCCCTGAATCCTTTTGCAATTGGTGTTAATTTGCCTGCGAGGAAATATTAAATGGAAAAATCAACTTTACCTTCACCTTCAATTCAATGGCAATATTTTTATGTACGCACATAAAGCGACCCGTTTCTAGACAAGGTACTAAAAGCGTAATTAAATTTAAGGAATTTTCTTGAGATACCCCATTAAGAGGTGGATATCACTTTTGACTGTCGATGCCCTGCCTAATGTAGACAGATCTGATAGGCGCGTACACTCAACATAACATTATCTTCAGTTTCTATACGACAATTATCTATCAATATTTGGATTAGCCGTAGTTGCAATAGGCGAATGAATTTCCAATATATATTTATGCGGTCAATTATAGAATTTTTTTTATTTATTAATTTAATTTTATTTATATATATTGCAGCTTTTTGTCTTTAGCAAGCAAATGCCTTCATTATTAGTACTGAATGTTTTAAGCAGCATCTGCTTCCAATTTTAAATGTGTGTAGTTACTTCTCAAAGAAATGAATAAATATTTTATAGGCAATCTGTAAGCTAATGATATTGGCTTTTGAGTTCTATTTAACGCCTCGAATTCCAAGATACTTTAATCCTTTCACTGAGAGTTTAGGCCTGATCTACATGAAAAGAAATCTTTCTTATTTAACCAACGATATAAAATTTGACTAAAATCATGTGACTCCAGATATTTGATATTTGCTATTTGATTCTATCAAATTTTTCTAATAACTTTACTATAAACAATTCCAAATCTCATCTTCAAACGCTTTAGCAGTTAAATTATCTTACGATGCTTTTGCAACTGCATCAAAGGTTTGTCAACTTTCATAGATTATATTTTATTTTATTTTATTTATTTTATTTTATTATTTTAATTAAATAAGTGCTTGATATATATATACTTGTTCAAATATGTATTTTTCGGACGAGTCTTAGGCGTTGATCAATATTATATTCGTTGCAAACCATTTTCATTCATAAACTAATTTTTACTCAAAAATTTTATGAAAGTCTCCTTGACTTAAATTTTGTGTTCGAACCTTTAAATCGTTTTCATAAAATACAATATCTTGTACAGCTTAACAACTGAATCGCTGCTTAGACTCTCTACTGCTTTATCAGCACTCTTCTGACTTAGATATCTTAGGACAGAGTTGGTTTGAGGTAACTTTGGTTATAAGAAGATAGTTTTATTGCTGTTTGTTATTTGTTAACTTGTATATGTGTGCAAAGCATTCCCCACATGCTGGCTTTAGCTTAGGTTTAGGCGATTTGTCTGCATGACTTTTTGACCAGATTTAAAGTACTTGACTATTGCATGAATGTGAGCATCATCAGGCTTCTGGTTAGTATTTCCAGTGAATATTCGAAGCTCAAGCTTTTATTTCATTCACTCTCACATGACTCTCGTAGTGTGTAAATAATATTGAGTCCGCAGTTACAGACGCAATTCAATGTATGTAAATACAATTAAATAGATTACACATTTGTGTATCAGATTGGTGCAGTTGCATATTTATTTCGATTTAAGGTCTGCATAATAAAACTTCAATTGCACTGAGCAGCAGCAGCAGCAGCAGCAGCAGAATAAGAAGAAGAAGCAATAAAGGCAAAGGCGTAATGGATAAATCGGTTGGAGAAAATCAGTGTGACAGGAAGAAACAATTTAAGCACATTGGACAGGATAAGCCCTTGGCCGTATTAGTGTCTAAAACAATGCAGTAATACACACACACACACACACACACACACACACACACACACACACACATACATACACACGTGAATGTAAACGTGGCTACACGGATGGCACTGCAGTTTACACTGTTTGAGAGCGACATGGTCGTAGATTTTGCAAAAAGGATTTCAGAGCCAAACGAACCGAAAATTGTACAAGTTCTCCTCTATACGGGAGAGATGAGAGCGAGCAGGATGACAATGAGAATGGCGACATTTTCTAATGCAATTGTTTTTCGACAAGTTGCGAGATAGCTGTGTGTGTGTGTGTGTGTGTGTGTGTGCGTGTGAGTGATGAGTGTGAGTATCTTGCGGACGACTGCTGCTTGTCTTCCTCTTGTGATGTCTGTGTGTGGATGTGTAATTGATTTTATCGGTCATGTTAATTTTGATTAAATATGCAAATCGACGATACAAATTTCGCATTTCGCACACACCCACCACACACACACACACACATACACACACACACACACAGACACAGACACAGACACATATATACATACTTTCACACACATTTGCAATTTCCAATGCAAACCTCAAACGGGAGACACGTGCAACCCAGACCAAATGAAAGGTGGATTACCTATGAAGCAGTCCTCAGCCAGCCTTGGCGACCCCCCTTGACAGTTATTATGTTACGGTATTATCTCGTTATTTATGCAGCAGATGACAAATGCAATTTGTTGTTTGCACACCGGAGCTGCTGCACTGTTAACTGGCAATAGGCAACGGCCAACAGCCAATGGACAACGACGGGCAATGGGTAACTGGCAGCCAAAAATGGATGCAAGGACATGATAATTTCCAATCATTTGAATAATCTCCTTCTGGCAGCAGCCCGTGTCCGTTTCTGTGTCCATGTTGACCGTGCGCTGCGAAAATATTAGCTTAAGAAAATGTCTAACGAGCTCTACGTGCTGCGGCATGCAAAGGTGTCCCTGCTGCGGCTCTCACTCTAAGTGAGTGTGAGTGTAAGTGTGAGTATGAGTATGAGTGTGTGTGTGAGTGTGGCTGTGGCTGTGGGCCTGGTCTATTAGCTGCAGTGGCGGTTGGTTGACTTTGTTGCGGTTTTGGGTATTGATTAAAACTTTGGCATTTGGGTGTTGGTTAATGGAAGCCACTGCCATCAGATGCATTGGTAATTAGCAATCGTAGCCATAGTTGTTAAGGAGATTTATAAAATTATAAGCTACGCTAAATGGAATGAGAACCCTTACTAAATTTATGACGTCTCAAGTGCTGTTTCCCATAAACTACATGCGTTCAGTAGAGGCCTAGAAATACCTCCATTGGCGTTGTACTATCTTTGCTGCATAAGCTGTTTACCAATGTTCAAATTCTAATCATAAATCGAAATCACTTGTTTAAAGTGGCACACTCGAATACCCCTACACATACCTACCTATATGTTGATATACATAAGCTCGGCGACATCATGGCACATATACTTACTGGCAGTTCTATATATCTTATCGGGGCTATAAATGTCTCAATATTAAACTAACTTCGTAAACAAACGCATATAATATAAATGGAAAAGGTATAAAAATGTGTGCTGCCGACGTTAAAGTACACGACGTACAGTCCCAGTCAAGTGACCCGGGTGTTTGCTTAAAAATAATTACTGAAATCTAGTAGAAAGAGGGTAACATAGACATAGTTCTGGTTGGGAATAATGGGTGTAACTGATGGAGCAAAGAAATTATGACACAATTCGAAGCTATATTCCATTATTATGTATGTTTAAATGTTGGATAGAAGTTGAGAATGTTAAAGTTGTTGGGGAACAACTGCATGATACTTGATAGCAGTCCTGCATCACTATGTATTTGATTTTATCTCTTAACTATGAGCGATATATATTATATTGGCAGTAAATCTCTTTGAATTCGATAACTGTTTCACTTTCCACAATATTATGGAAATCGTTTAATTTATAGGGTATTCAGAGTCGAGCAATTCATATTCTAGGTGACTATTGAAATAGAAATAGTCATAGGGCAAATCTAATTGCCACAGAGCTTGACAAATGATGTTGGCTGTGTGACTGCTCTATACAAAAGGATTGCTGCAGGTTGCTCCCATTTCAGATGGCGGCTGCACAATGTTGCAATTGCTGCCTGCAGCTAGAAGTGGCGCCCTGCCGACCTGCTGACAAAACAGACTGACAGTTGAAATGGCTGCAAAAGTTTGGGCCGGACCGCACTGCCTACCCCGAACAGTTCCTGACTCCGGCTCTGCCTATGCCTGTGCCCGGAGTGTGTGAAAGGTGCCATTAAACGATTTTTCATTGCAGGCTGCAGGCTGCCGCAGGTGTTATCTGCCTAGGCTGAGGCCCACGTAGCCCCCTCGTGACCCCGGCTTGGCGTTTAGCGGTCTTCGACCTTATGGCGTGGCGTGCGACTGTACCTTAAACTGCAGCAACTGAATGTTTTTTCTTTGGCTTGAATGAGTCCGGAAATTGAAAATCATCTTAAACTGTGTGCATTGGTGGGCGACAAGAGCGGAAATTATTATTTCTTTATCAATGGATTTTCAACAGCTCTCGCCTCACCTGCCAAACTTCTCTGAAAAGTTTTCTTGGCTTTGTGCCCCTTTCATCCCCTTCCAGGCCTTACTGCACTTCCACATTTCGGCCCACTCCGAGCATTAATGAATTGTCCGAACCCCAATCAAGCCCCGCTGCGCTTACAACGGAATTTGTGCATTCATTATGCAATCACAACACGTATTTTTTAATCAATCTTACGTGCAAATATGCTGCAGTGCCGCCCCGAAGCCCCTGAAGGACTTTTGCATTGGATGAGCGTGTCAGTGGCCTGTCCTTTGTGGAATTTAAATGTATTTCTTAGACTCGTTCAGCTTGGCATTATTGATTCAAATGGCAGTAATATAATTCAAACTGAAGATTCCCTAAATCGTCTCTTAAGGTACATTTGAAATCTATTTCGACAGTTTCAGCCATAGAGTGGAATGTGCAGGTGCAAGGCTCAGCAGGCAGAGTCCAAAATAAAGCGTATTTGTGCGAGGCCCATCAATACGAGGTAATATGATAAGAAACTACAATGACTAATCGAATACTTGTTGCCTAGTTTTCAATTGGCGTCAGTATCTTTTAGACTGGCGCCACTCTTTAGGGGTCATATAAATAGAGTCACATAAAGATAGTCTTTATAATCGAATAAAGATTTCCAGAAAAACGAATGAGCTCAAATGTATTACTAATTCTTGCCTCAGTTCACTTTGATTAGCCGCATTTTTAAATAGCGTGACTATTCCTATTTGTAGATATCGTGAATATCGATAAAAATCGATCTCCATATTATCTCTCTCGTCTTAGCTCGATCCCAAATACATAGTGGAATATATGAATTCTAATTTTCAGTAAATCATCATGGGCCTCAGTTTGATTCTGAATGAAAATGTGAATCTAAGTGGAGCAAATATTTGGCCAAGAAGTTTTCACATTCTACGGTATGAAAAGTCAGCCGTTAAAGTCTTTTAGGAATTTTTAGTTTGTTTGCTGTTTGGCAGGTATAGAAAATCTCACAGTAATACATATCAATAAATATTTCTAGCTTGCCGCAAGATAAGATATAGCGACTTATTTCGTTCGGCGAAGCAACAAATTGGTATTTTTCGACTTAAATTTGAAACGTCGGGCTAGTCGAGCCGCGTTATATAATATCGATAAATGTTAGTTGGTTTATTTGAAGTTACTGGCGGAAATACATAGCTCAGCATAGAATCGATAAGACAAGAAATGAGGTTTATGTTTCTAAGGCCTCTTTTGCAAGAGGTACTCACCTCTTTTTGTGGAACTATACGATGACATTCATTTGACTCGCTTTACAGAAACCCTATTGTTTATTAAGTTCTTTCACACATATACTCCAGTACAGCTCAAGGTACACACTACGATATTTTTAAAATAACTATCTCAATAGGCTGCATCTCCTGATATCTCTTTAAATGCCAGATGGTCTTTCAGCTATCTTGAAATGCCTTGACATCGCTGAGAGCAGTTCGAAGGCTGCAGCCAAGTAGATCGGATGAAAGTGCTGTTAGATATTCCCTGTAAATATCCTAAGTAAACTCTGTGCAAATAGTTGTAACATATGCTCACAATCACTCTACAGAGAGATTACTGCAGACTGAAAAACATATTATATATATGAAAACATTGTTTGTGCAGCTAGTTTGTTTATGTAAATATGTATAAGGAATGGAAGTATATATAAGGAATGAACTCTTTTAAATTGAAAATGAAACTGTGAACAGATTTTTGTATTTTATTTAATTTTTATTATTGTTAAGTTCCTGATGAAGCATAGTAGAGACAGAGTATTATGTAGTCGGTTCTTACCTTTTTGAATCGAAAACAAGTGTTAAAGGCTTTTATTGATACTCAGCACACAGACATTTATAGTATCGTCTAGTTGGACTGCCGCCAATCGAAGTTAGCCATCGATCCTATCTGGTAGATATGTAGTTCTTAGCCGTTGTGGGAAGGTAACCCGATCAATTTTAAATTTTAGAATTTACAATATTTGATTATCCCATGGAGTGAATAGTCAGATATTGTTTGCACCTTCTTAAACTCTTCACCTGATTGTCATTTATCAAAGGCAATGTCTATATCTTATCGGGCCCAGCTCGCTGATGACTGCCGCAGTAGAAGCATTTATTGATACCACCCCAAAATGTGTATATAGTCGTCTACCTGTACATACATATGTATGTATGTATGTATGTATGTAGTATGTACTCTTATGTATGTAACGAACGATATAGTTTGATTTTGGGGTTTTTTCTTTTGTGCTTATCAATAATATGCTCGAAGCATTTCACGGCCTTCCAGGTCGCTCTCGACCGGTGTTTGCTCAGTGACCACGATATAGTCTTTAGCTGATATGGAATCGATGGAGAGAGCTACCAATTTATATCAAATTCATATGTATATACTGAAACTCCTCTTATGTATAACCTGTTGGGCCGATTCATCATATGTATTTGGAGCCTTAGCATTATACACTTGGCGCTATTTATTCATGGCATATTCGTCATGAGGTCGTAATATCTCTGTCAGTGTGTGTCGACGTTTCCTACCATCGATAAGAGCGGCCAATCCAAATCCAGTTATCTGCTTCACACACACACACACACACACACACACACACACACAGACATACACACGATCGCTTGTATTGCCAGAAAGATATTGCCTGAGTAAAAGGTAAAGTAAATAAAATACCGTCGTCAGATAAGGCATATCATATAAAAAGCGATATCTATGAAAATATGTCATTATTTCGTTATTGAACTCCGAAGTGCTTAGTTCTGCGCCGTGTTTTGACTTGCTCTAATGTGATATATACATATACATATACATATATAGTGATATATGCCAATTGACAGAAATATAAATATATATGTATATTTTGATATAGATTGTCACCTGTGATTGCATTGCCTGTCGCTCGATTTAGCGTCGCGAGTTGAGTTTTTGATTTCGAACAAAATGTGTATGCGAGGTATCGATACCTCTCAATCGGTGTGGATTGGCAAGTAGAATAGCAGGCTTATCACATGTAACATTTGACCTGGTGTGAGATTCTTCTATTCTACTTTCGACAAGCACCAGTCAGCGGCGTTTTCGCAAGATATTCAGCAACCATAAGTCCCACAGTAAGCAACACAATCTCCTATATGTAAAGCCTTCGGTTCAAGTATCTTATGTCAATATAATGAAAAAAAAATATATATATATTTATCTTTTGCGGCTTTCGCTTCATATCAGCGCAAGGCTTGACTCATGCATTTCGCATGATAGTTATCTGAGTAGGCGTGGCTGAAAGGGATTGGTGTCAGAAATTGGGAAATAACTCAGTTAGAATATTAAATAGAGCAGATTGTTAAGTCAGCTCTCTAAAGAGATCATGAGGCTCTCACAAACTTGCCAATAAATCAGTAATCATTGGAAACATGTGACATATCTGATCTAATCGATCAATTCATTATTCTGGCCTAGTCAGCTTTATATAAGCACGCTGGTGAAATCAATTTTCCGCTGCTCATACGGAGAGAGATAAGAAGAGTTTCTTATTGTTGTTCGACCTCGCTTATTTTTATAGATCAATTTATAAGGCAGTGATAAGGAAATTCACTCGAAATGCTCGTGTTCTAAGTATTCTGTTAGTATCTACTAAAAGTGGGCTGCTTATGCAAGTGCCAAGCTATGTATGGACTATGGACCTCAGTAATACTTTGTGTTTGCCAATAGATATTAACACCTCATACGTTATGATTTATTAGTATTCTCGTTTTATTTATTTTGAACTGTCAGAATGAATATATATCAGTTGGCGCAAGCAACCGCCCCACATCAGAGATGTCTAAGTGCCTATATCCCCGTCATTTGTCTGTCTGCTACTGCTGCTGGCTGCTGGCTGCTGGCTGCTGGCTGCTGCTCTCCCTTTGACTGCGACTAACTCAGCCAGTCAACATAATGAAAATGCAATTAATTTTTTCCAGCAATTTCTTTTTGCTCCCCCAAGTCACAGCCGACAGCGGCTTCAACTCTGACTCCAGCTTTGACTGTGATCCCGATGCTGTTGCAATATTATGACTCCTGCTGTTTGCTCTGACAGCCGACCGGGCAGCCACCGGGGCCATGGCAAAAAAAAAAAAAAGAAAAAAAAAGCTGATGTTTATTGTGAAGCATTTTCTTTGACGGCGGCACAACGATTGCAACGCCAGCCTGCTGCCCCACTGTTACATCTCGCTTGGCATGGTCCATGAACCATTCGCATTAAATGAGGAAACCAATTATTCGCGCTTATAAAGATTTACCGCCACACACAGACACATCCGCAGTTAGACAGATACAGCTACAGCTACAGCTACAGCTACAGCTAGATATAGAAATACAGATACGGATGCAGTTAGACATACTCCTGCCGTAGCGATGGCATCGTTTATATGCCCAGTTAGGCAAAGCCATTGGCCATTGTTTGTTTTGCCAGTGCTTTAATGGGGTTCGGATTGATTAAAGCTGGAAGCTCTGCTAGGAGCCAAGGAAAGCCGAACAAACTTTTTCTCGTCATTTCAGGGCATCGCCGAAGCACTTATCTCTAATGCAGCCACAATTTCCGGTTGCCGAAAAGCGTTTTCATTATAATTTTGCACATTTTTAACGTCCTTTTGTTGGCCAATTGCCGGCTAGCCAATTTTTTTGCATTAACGATCAGCACAAAGCCTATTTGATGGCTCACACTCAGCGTCTGCTCCGGGCATAACTTGTCATTTGTTCTGGACACCCTGCTGCTGTGGCAGAATCGTGGCGAGAATTTGCGCAAAATTACCTTTCATTTTGTCATCAAAAACCACTTGAATGGGCGACAACGTCGACAACTCCGGCTGGGGCAACGGCAATGGCAAAGGCAACAGTTGCTTGTCCGAGTGTCTGTCGTCTGTCCGGGACTTGCCCGCAGCCGCAGCAATTACAGACGGTAATGTCCAGCCCCTTTGACCGTAACCGGGGAGAGAAACGTCTTTAGTTGTGCCTTAAAGCTTTTTAAGCCTCGGTATCCGGCTTGGTTTTTGGCTTTTGCTTTTCGCCTTTGTATTGCATTTCTTGAAACCGAAAGCGCATTGCCCAAGCACCCATTTGGCCACCTCTGACTACCTTGCACCCAAAAGAAGCGTTAAATTAAAACGTAAATACCACTTAGCCAACTATAAAGCAAGTGGCCAGCGCCAACGACTGCAGCTAGCTGTAATCAGTGGGTAATTAACCAGACGACGGCGTGCTAGAGCGTTCAGGTGATTCAGGCACCTTGCAGCTGTAAAAGACAATTTAATCAGACTGAATGGAGAGAGAGAGAGAGAGAAAGTCAGAGAGAGAGAGACTGAGAGAGAAAGAGAGAGGGGGAACTTGGTGTATGTCCTTATTTTAAAGAGCTTGCACTCACATCAACCAATTGAATCAATGTTGTTGCAAACTCGAGCTGACAGCTACGCGCACCCACCATATGACACTTTGGCTATTCTTTATTATCCTTATCTATATCGCTTCAACTTCATTTCATGCTCTCACACTTGCTGGCAAAGGGCCAAGTTTTTGGCACACACTTTGAAAATTGTGTACGCCAAACTATAAATAAGTTTCTAAGCGTTCATTTTGACAGTTTCATCCATAGAAAACGTGCAGGAGAAGCAGAGCTATCCGACATCCCCTTCATATATCGAGGCATATTAGAGACATAGAGACTTCAGAAGGCTTCACTGAATACATCATGGCTGGAAAGCGATTTGCCCCTTTAAATTAAATACGATCAACTGTCGATCATTTATAATTCGATTACTCAAGAAATTGTTTGGGATTCTTCTTTTCCATGATGATGGCCGTAAAAGGGTATCGAATATTCAGCATTTCCTATGCAGACACAGTATCTTGTTGCCTTTTTTCAGTTTTGCTATGGTTACATGGGAACGTATTGCAGTTTGCTTTTTTTTTTTTGGTTTTGTTTCATGTGTCTTTGGGAAAATTGCAACTGCTGCACATTGGGCAAAAAATTCTAAACTGCAATAAATTCATCAAATGTGCAATGGAACATGCTGTAATGTCACACCCACCGCAGCACATCAGGCCAACAGCTACGCCAACCCAGCGTAGCACTCCTAGGCACGTAGCGAAGTGTGAAGCGACGTGGCATGGAATAGCCTCCCATCTGCATACTCCATTAAATGTCTGAGCTGCCCTGAATTGGACGATATTTCGTAGGCAAATGTGCAATAAATTGTAAATGTTTGTGTATCGCTGGATGGTGGGGCTCTCAACGAGCAGGAGCTGCAAAGAGTCCAACGAAGCTGCTGTTGCACTGCTGCGGTGGGCGACATCTGTCCCATCTGCCCCATCGACCCCATCTGCCCAGGAGGATGGGCTGCCCGTAAAACTTGTCCGCTGCACGCCTGTCAAGTTTTACAAGTGTTGTGCAGATTGTTTTTCTGGGCGAAATGACGCGCTTGTTTTAGAGCAGCGATAACGCGACTAGAAATATGCAATTTACTTTTTACTTAAAACGACGATTAATGTGTAAATGTATACCAAGTTTGGTAAAAAGAATGAATAAATACCTCTGGAATATTATTCTGCTTAATAAATAAAATCTGTTTCAATCCGAAATGAGTAAAAAATATATGACTAATTAATAAAAATAAATTCTATATATTTTAAGTAAAGTTCATATATAAATAGAAAATATATAAAATAAGGGCATTCATTGCAGGATGCTAAAAATCAATTGATTTTTTTTTGTCTCTTGTAGCTTTTAAGTCACACTTGAAAAGCAAATCATCTAATCGATTAGAAACATACTGCGTATGATTTACAGGAATATTTCTTTATAATAAATACAGGAATATTTATTTCTAGATTTTTTTTGTGATATAGGAGACGAGCGGACAGTCTGTGACTATATCCACTCAAATCACCGTCCTTATGAGGAATATTTTATATACAGTTACATACATTTTCAGAAACGCATTAAAAGTAAATTCTTAATTTTATTGGCTTAAGGATATTAAAAATTAATGCGAATTTTAGTATTAAAATATAATTTTCTTAGAGGTAAAAGAAGTTACAATTGAATAGTGGGGAAATATAGAAGAGATTTTAGAAAAATGAGTTTTCATAGATTTCATTTGTCCATATCGAGTATAGTCTATGGAATTTATCTGCCTTTTCAATTTATATTCATCTTTCACTTTATTTCATCTTTCTTTCATCCTGAGTGATTTGGTAGAGCTTAGATAAGCACATCTGCAATTAGAATGAATAAGCTACGTGATTGATCTGGAAGCGATTTAAATGTATTTATTTATCAGAAAATTGGCTTCATTCAGTTCTGCGTGCTGCGATTGAATCCTCATTTGTGTTGCCATTTGCAACAATAGTGTGCAACCAGGCAGCAAATTTTCGCCCATTGCACGTTGGCTGCATTCAATTATGCAATTAATATATGACTTTCGTGTAATGCAATTAAAAGTCAAAAGCGTTGGGTCATCCAACGATGGCCACGTGGCTTAAAATTCTGCTGCATGTGCAGCTTTCCAGCCCACACTTATGCATTGGGCACAGTGGCCAGTGCCCAGTGCAATCAGGCCAGGAGGCTCGATGGGTGGGGAGAGACACAGGAAGTTTGTGGGACTCATAAAGTTGCCTAACGCAGCAGAAATGCCGACAGACAGATACAGATGCAGATATACACATATATTGGGGCGTAATTTAGCTATTAAATCGCATTTTTATTTGGCAGTGCCGCAGCGGCAATTCGTAGTCATCGAATCGAATCTCCACTGTATCCAGCAGTCCTCACTGGCCGGTAGCAAACCTTGAAGGCCTCATATGCACTTCTGTACAGAGCCAAAAGCACTTCTTGCCCATTTGCCCGTCTGCTATGGGCACGCAAGAGCCCACAAGAATGTTTGGTGGGTGAGGACGAGGGCGTTGCCGAGGCCGAGGAAGAATTTTTGCAACACAACGGAAACGGAAAATGTTCTATTGGTCAGGCAGCGAGAGGCTCTGCCCCGAAAGCCGTCCAATGCAGTAGAGCCGAATGCAGGTTGCGGCTCTTTCATTTTGACCAGTGTACGCGAGTGTTCCGCAACAGCTTGACACAGTGGAGCGTTAAATTAATCGTGGCAGCCTCCCAGTTATTGAGGCCAGCCAGGCAACAGCTTTATCCTGGTTTGCATGCCAGGTTTTTCCTCGTTTATTGGTCAGTTTTTGGGGTATGAAAGCTTGTAGAGATTGGCCCTTTGATTGCACTGCGGCATATTTTTCAATTTTTCAATCTCTCTCTAGCTGCAAAATGTGGGAAATAGGAGTGATTGAGAAATTTATGAATACATGAGTAACAGCAGCTGTGCGGTGCGGTGCGGTTCGATCATGCAGATCTAACCAGATGATTTCGCTGCTACAATCTGTCTTTCACATTTTCCTGATTAAGCAATATAATTCTGACAATTCAGATGGTTAGAACTAATTGTGACTGCTGAGTATCTTCCAGCCGAGCAATCTCCATTGCATGACGATTTTTTACATCTGTCTGCGCTTTTCCTTTGGGTAACATCCGTATTTAAATTATTAACTTAAGCAGACATTAATTTCGGCCAAAAAATGCATTCATCAGGGACACTTTAGTGGTAAATAAATGAGTTAACTGAACAAAGCCAAGTGATAAGAAAATGTTTGTAATTTCTTTACCCTGAATCCATTGAAAATGTGAAATCACGATATAATGACTTTGTTAAATGTACGAAACAGACAGAAGGAGACGTGGCTAAGCTCATCAAGTATAAATAAATATATTCTTGACGCGATAAGTAAATATCGCCCTGTCCGTCTGTCTCTCCGTCCGTACTTTTTTGTGAACGTAACGATCCTGAAAACTATAAGAGCTAGAGAATTGCATTTTATATTTTAGATCCGTAATATATATATGTCAGCTTTGTATATATGCATATTATAATCACTGATCATGTATTTGTGAACTTAGCACCACTGGTCAGGTGTAACTCCACCGATCAGGTGTTGCAGCCACATATCGATTAAGACAATTAACTAATAACCTATCGAATAAGATCAGCTGTTGAATAATAAGAGATAGTAAAAATTAACAATGCAGAAGTGAAATTAAATGAGAAATTAATTAAATATTGATGTTATAAAAAATTATTGTAAATTTAATCTATAATAAATAGAATACACATAAACAAATTGAATAATAACTGAAGTCTCAACTGTGAACAATTAATTGTTGATTCTCTTATTTTAGGTTAGTAAACAATCGTAATTATGTTTTATTATAATAAAAAACTCTTATTTTAGACGAATAAAATTGTGTTGTTGTGTCGTAGAGAGCCCCATCGTATATATACATCGTATATATATATATACATATATATATATATTATATTATGAAAATGACTGACAGAGTAAGCTTTGCAATTTCAATTCTCTTTTCTAAATATTTTTTACAGAAAATATATATTATCTATGTTAAGACTAATTAATTAGGTATAAATTGGAGTCCGATAGAGCAAATTAAATCTCGCAATAAATAAATTTACTTTCTGAGAAATTATGAACTCTTAAATTTGTAGGCATTTTTATAATGATTTGCCCCAAGACAGGATTGCTTGACAAAATTAATTATAGTAAAATAGTTGCTTGGTCGTATGAGAATGAATGATGAATCTATTTGCTTCTCCCTTTTGTACTAGACTACTTTTACACTTTGCGGACATTAAAACACTGGAGTGATTACACAGACGGAGTTTCTGTAATTATCCAATTAAAAAAAAGCTCATTGATATTTATAAGATTTATTAATGATGTAAACTTTGTGAAGTATTTGTGATATTGTAAATCTTTTAATTTAGATTTCACTATATACAGCCCCATTTCTAGGAGACGAATCAATTTCATAATTGATCATTTTTCAATTGAAAGGGAAATACTTAATAAATAATCGCACCTAATCTTAGATATACCAATTTCATAACCAATCTATTTATTTCTACTGACCTATCATTAATCACAATCCGATTATTTCCAACCAATAAGACTACTGATATATGTGGACAATCTAAGGAAATACGTAACACTATGAAGTCACAGTTTCATTTAGATCGTTGGCTCCACTGCCTAATTTAGTGGTCAACGCAATTAGAGCCCTTGAAAATTGCCCCAGCTCAAAGGAAGTCTCTGCAGTGGCGCATTTTAATCTCAGAGTGCAACCTCAGGCATGGGCATAGTCACTGGCAGCGTCACAGGCACTGGTAGAGGTACAGACACTGACAATTAATATTCAAATTTATTAGCCACCTATGAACCGAGTGTGTGCATTATCAGCAGGCACTCGACAGCGTTGACGACGACAATTCACATGCAGCAGGAGACCAGGAAACCAAGAGAGCAGGAGACCAGGAGAGCAGGAGAGCAGGGCAGCATATCCTGACTGCCTGTCTATCTGGCACGCACATTGACGTTAATGCAGGGAGGCCAGAGAGCAGCCTAAGCTGGGCGCGTGAGAAGTGGGAGCAGAGAGCACAAAAGTATTGGCGACAACTGCACGATGGGACCTAAGGGAAATATTTCATTGGCTGGCCGGGTGTCTGGTCCGTGTTGGTTGTGTCAGTGCGCTTAATTATTTGCATATGATTAGACTTAATGGTCGAGTGAGCTACTCTGACTGGGGGTAATCACACGAGCCAGCGCCGCTGCTGTGTAATTGTTAATGATGATTAGATTCAATTTAGGGCATCATTAGTTAGCTGACGACGCTACAGTTGCGGCTATTGTCAGTGCTCGCCTCTTCTTCCTTCGAGTCACTTTAAATTTATGCCAATGCCGCAACGTCAGCAGCCCCATCCCCGGGGACAACCGATGCGGGCTGTGGGCGGTTGTTGGGCTGACCCAAGTGGCTTACGTGAACGCTGGCAAATTGCAACGTGACCTGAGGCCGCCGTCGAGTCTGAGGTTAATTTCGCAAAATTGTCGAGTCAACGAGTAGCTGGTGGCCACCTCAGGCTGGCAGGGGGTCCCATGCGAAGCTGCTGAAATAGTTCAAAGTGTATGCAAATGTGAGGCATTGTGTGGTTTAGCCGGAAGAAACCAAAAATGGAAGGAAGGAGCCTTCGCGCTGGTCATCTTGTGTTGCTGGGGTTGGGGCTGTAGCTGGGGATGTCCATTGTGCGATTTTAATCACTCTGAAAGCGTCGATGAAAAACTCAACCAACTAGTTGTTCATGCTAATTGCTGTGGGCGTGGTCGAAGTCGAAAAGCTCAAGAGCTGCAATTAATATAATTGAGCGATAGCAACAGAAGGCTTATAATTTGTTAAAGACCACTTAATATTTAAGCACATGCATATATAATTTCAAATCAGAAAAATCTGTTTCTTAATTACACTTAACTAAAAGTGAAAATTACTTCCACAGTTTTTTGCCAAATAATTAATATTAAGGAAATTTACTGAGCTCTGATGCACTAAATACTCTTGCCAGATTGCGATTATTTAAATATATTGAAAATCTGTGGCCTTTAATTTGCGAGTAAAATATTTTTGATATTACTTATGGAAAAAGGCAAAATTGAAAAAAAAAATATATATATATATATATTTATATATATATATTGAAGAACTGAACAGAACTAATGAACTTCATTTTGATAAAATATATTTAATTTCTAATCATTCTTAGATTTCATCGATTAATGTAAAATGTAATATATTAAAGTAATCCTGAACTAAAAAACCGTTGATCATTGGCTGTATAAGAGTATTATAATCCGAATTTGGTGGCTGGGCGCTGTTGGTCCACTTGGCAAATGCTGCTGGCAATTTGCCACAGTTTCAGTTTATTAACGCAAATTTATTGCAATTAGCGTTGGGAAATTGCAGCATCAAGTGGAAACCAAGCCCGAATAATAAAAGATGAAAATAAGTTTCGGAGGGTGAAAAGTTTTTAATTTAAGCAGAGCTTATTATCAGCTCTCTGCATAGCTTCGAATAGGTGTGGAAGTGATTAAAAAAGTTCTCCAAACCGATTAGAAATGCAAAGTTATGCGTAAATTTAATTGCATTTGTTGTTTGCATAGACACACCAATTAAAAGCCAACTCTGAATATTGGACTGGCCCCATACTCACTCGCCCACAGTCCAAAAACAATTTATTCAAATTGTATTCAAAATCACGATTTATTTGTCACGCACTGGATGAGAATAAATATAGCCCAGATATGTTTCCTTTCTCTATTTTTATTTTTTAATTATTTGACTATTTTAGTAAGTATTCTAAATATATATGGTACTTCTTTGATAAGTCTTAAGACTTAAGAAAGCAGTAGTGCCAGGGAATATATATTTCAAGTCTCAACTTTTAAGAGTTGATGTTAAACTATGGTGTCCTATTATGGAAAATCATATGTGCCTTAAGACGAATACTGCACAAAACCAATATACCCTTTTCACTTGCCAAATGAGTAGCAACATAAAAAAGATTCTTTCATGCCAAACGTGCTCGTAAAGCAGCTACCATGGCACCTTTCAAGAAAGGAAATCGCTGAAAACACTAACCATTCAGTCGTGAAATTAACAACGCTCTCAAAAATATTGCAAAATGCAAAAATATTGCTCAGGCTTTCAGTTTGTCACGTTGTCGCAGGCAGCAAGGACATTTTCGGCTACTTTCCTTATATATATTCTAGTTTTTCTGGCAGGCCAGACAAAGCAGACAAAGGAGACAAAGGAGCAAAGGAGCAACAAATTCTATAGGTATTTAAATGAAAATTATATGCACTTCGGCTCAAGTTAAGTGCAGCTCCATAAGATTTATGGTTATTGTGTGTTTGAGTAAAGCTTCGTCGATGAATTGGAAAATGTTTCTAGATAGGGCTTTTAGATGAGCTGCTGTGCTAGTGGCAGCATTGCAGCAGGGGCAGAAGGGCTGCTCCAAATGAGATTTCTTATTCCGTTCACTCACCGCTAGACCAATTAAAATCCCTTCGCAATTGCAATGCAATGCGATGCAATCAGGTTGCAGCAATTTTGAAATCATATTTTATCCACTCTCCACTCACTTATTTGTTGAGTTTCGTCCAGCTCTGCGCCCGTTGTGTGCCTGACTGGCAGAAAAATAAACTTGTTGGGCCACACAACAACACACAAATTGCCTTAGGGTGCACAGTTGAGGGATTTTCCGTAAAATGGCGAACAATGCTATAATTTTTACGAGAGATATGTGACACTGATTGGACTAGACCAACTATATGTCTAATCGAGATATATATCTATCTCAGAAAGCGATTGGTACGCCATTCAGGACCAATTCGAGTTCAGGTATGGAAATATAATTTCAATCCCCTCTCAAGGGTATTAAGAATTCGGCATTTCAAAATGGGATTACTTTTCTTTCGTTCTTTTTTTGCTGCTTACTCAAGTGCTTTTCATGGCAAATGGAAAATGTGTGTGTTGGTGTGTGAATCGCAAGCTGCTCCACTCGACCTCACTTCATGGCAACATATGCGCAAAAATTGACCACGACTTGTACTCTTAGCCGTCGGCACTTGGTTGTGTATGACTTCCACCTCTAGATATTGTGTACTTGTAAATAAGAGTAACAGCGAAAGTCCTCGACCATACATGTGATAGCCAGCTTAGCAATCCTTGCTGAAATTAAAGACATCAACTAAACTTGCAGAAAATACAAAAATTTGTTTGTATATGTGAAAAATTATAATCAAGGCGACGAGCTGAATCGATTAATCCCCGATTAATCCGCCTGTCCGTTCCGTCCATCCGAATGTATGAACGATCTCAGAACCTATAAGAGATTTCATATTTAATGCAAAATATAAATTTTAAATTATACAATATTTAATAAAAAATTTAAATAAATAAGTAATACAAAGTTTCATAACTTCCAAAGGACTTGTAGAGTCAATTGGCAAAATCTGATATACTAAGGACTGGATAACTTCATTTTTTAAGCTTATCAGGCGCACAAGATATTTTTTCATTTTAATCTTAAAATGAAACATTAAACCTGAGATCATCATCGCCATCTTTCACAAGCCATTTATTTAAATAAAATTCATATATTTCAGTCAATATAACGCCAAATTCTTGTGAAGGCATATCAAATATATTCTCATTAATTATTTTCTTTATACTTAAGTGGAATGCAACACTTTAAGCCTTGTTCTTGCTGTAATTCAAGCAAATCCAATGCGAAGGCCTTTGAGAACTTGAACAGCTGTCAAAAAACTTGTCTCGCTTCAAATCGAATTAAGTTCAATTACATTTTCCGGTCTCTGTTGAGCCCCAGTTGGGGGCTAAACGGCTGCTGACGAGCTATACATACATTTCTTTTCTTTTTTTTTTGGGTTGGGAATGGAAATGAACTCACAGAGTAGAGAAAACGGCAGACAACTCGATTCCCTGTATCTCTCTCCCTTTCTCTTGCACATACAGAGCACATGTGTGTAGAATATGGTGCACGTGAAAAAAGGTGAGCCAAAGTGTGAAAACATTTCTGATTCATTAAAAATTTAAAAAGTTCAAAGTGTTTTCAGACGCGAGCATATGCAGTGGAAACGGAACTGTCAACTGCTAACTGGGTGCAGTGCTTCAACAGGCAGCGAGGTTAGTCCATGGCTTTAGAGATACTTAAATAGCACAGTTATTTCGAGTTGACGAGTGTCGAGTTTCGAGTTATCCATCTAAATCTCAAGCTATTAAAGAATAGTCAGCTGCAGTCAAAGGCGCCACAGAACTTGCAAATCACCAACCACTAAACTAGAGCCCGAAGGAACTGCTGTGGTGGCACTTGTCACGCAAATGTGACCGGAAATTGTTTGGCATGAAATGCGCTCAGAAAGGATTTCGAGGGCAAAATTATTAAAACGTTGCTTTTCATTTGTGGCCAAGTGCTCAGAGCAGGACAGGCAAAAGGCGAAGACAGCTTGAGCAGCAATTGCAACAAGAGCCCTGAAGGGAGGAGGCGGGTGGTGGGGCCACTGGAAGGGGGCTTGGGCGAGGAGCTTGGCTTTGATCTGCTGTCGAGATTTTCGGCTTGCCTTCAAACGAAGTGCAGTCGAGCGGCAATAACCACACCTGCGTACATCAAGACGATGGACGATGCGTCAGTCGCTCTGTCTCCCGGTCGCCCACTCGTTTAGTCGTCTTGTCGTGCTCGATGGGCGTGTAAGCAACGAGTGAGCGAATGAATGGGCGTTGTCACACTCACAGCTCACGGCTCACGGCCCGGGGCTCACAGCTTACAGCTCAGCTAACAGCGCTTGCAGCTCGTGTCCTGGCGCTGTCCTTTTTTTGGGCTGAATACAGCCGTCGAATGCACTGAGGCATGTGACAAAACGATAAACACATTGCGGGCGGGTGGACGGGCACCGGGCGGAGGACACCGCCTTCTGCCTGCATTGTAATCACTTTGACATTTATGCATATCAAGCAAAAGGCGAAACGACAGCAGTGCCTTCATCAAGCAATAGGACGATCGGGAACTGCAGGAGGCAGGAGGCAGAAGGCAGGAGGCAGGAGGCGGGAGACGGGAGGAGCTGTCCTGTAGCCTGGTGCTTCACGCTCATTCAAATGTATCATTTTTAATGATGTCCAAATATTATAATATATATGTATTGTATGTACACTCTGCCATATTTGTGCTCAGATTTCCTTTTCTTTTTATGCTGGTCTGATTTTCATTTCATTTGAAATGCAAATGAAGTAAATACGTATTTATCGAGACAAACCTGCTTTTGGTTCGTTCTCTTTCCAAGTAGAGAAAAGAAACTTCAAAGCGCTTTCGAGGGACTTATTCGATTCGCAAGCATTTGTTTAGTCAGTGAAAGTTTTTAATACTCGCAAAAAAGGTAATAGAAATAGATTTATTTCTGCGAGCTTAACACTGAAGTCTATCCAATCAATTGTTGTTGCCATAAAATATGTATAAGACTCTTATCCTCGCCTATGTTTGAGGACACATATTCGCGCTCAGCTCTTTTGCTCCTTTGGCCATTCTGCCCCCCGACAGAGACCGTGTCTAACATAATAAGAGGGCGCTAAAAACAATGTAATGAAATAATTTTCATTGTTAAAATGATAACAATATATCAAGCAGACACTGCCACCGACTCCGCTTAGAGCAGCAGCCTCAGCTAAATGACATTAACAATGCTGCCAGCAACATCCGCAACAACAACAACAACAACAACAATGACATTTTACGACGTTGGTTGTGGCTGTCTTGACTGTTTTGCAGGGTGACAGGCGGTGTAGGTGAGCGGGAGAGTTTGGTGCTGGGCGGCCGGGAAAGGATTGTCTGCGTATGCTGAGAATTGTCTGAAGCACATGGCGGACCTGACAAAAACCCAATTTGTTATGCGCTTTACAATTTAACGGCTTCTGATTCGCTCAAATTGGGTAGAGCTGCAACTGGATGCAGTGCAGCGCGGTGTGGAGCGGCACTAATTGCGCGTCTCTCAATGCCACACACGTGGATCTTCTTTGACTCCTCATTGCAAGAGCTTAGCATTTAGCTCAAGACCATTTGTCCAAACTCATTTGGTCATGTTTATTCATTAATACAGCACCTACACCCAACGCCAACTGTCCGCCAAGGTAATTGCCTTTGTGATGGCGGTTTACAGTCGCAGCTAAGGCGAGATGAATGAGTCGAGCCAAGCCGAGTCGAGTCGAGTCGAGCCTTGAGTAAAAGTTAAATTCCCGTATTACGTATACGACCAGCTCTGCTCTGGTCAGTGCTTGTGGGCGGCTATAGAAAACTTATTCTCCGGCGCATTGCATCCGCAATTAGGCTCGATGCTTTGTGCTGCTGAGAATGGAGACCCAAACGAGCACACACAGCGCTCAACTTGGATTATACTATTCGCCACTGTAGAACGTTCCTTATTGCCCTTGTAACCGCGTACAGTGGGAGATATGAAGTGTGAACGAAGAGGTATCAAGATTAGTCGATAACAATAATTAAGCTATAATCTATATAGTTGTCTCCAATTGAAATCATAATTGCAATTTGCCATAGTTTTTGGATAATGGAATTATGTTTCCTTTTTCAGATTTGCATCTTAGTATTAGAGATTAGTAATAAATATTTTCCATATACATATATTTTACTGATATTCACATTGAAAACGAAAATTTGTTATAGTACTTTGTGTTTTTATCCCACTGTGCCTCAACTGATTTTCTGCTGATTTTAGCGCTTCTGTAATTGGAAAATCGTATATAAAATGAAATCAATCAAGTGTGCCAATGTGCACTATTGCGCATTGTGCTCCGCTTTAGACAGACAGACAGACAGGCTGAGGGTTGGCCTATGCCATTGCTGCTGCCTCTCCAGTTGCCGTTGCTGTTTCTGTTGGTTTGGCTGCTTCTGTTGCCATTGGTATGCCCAACGCCATTTTGTCTAGCTGTTGAAATTAAGAGAAAAAGAAAAGTTTGTTTTTTCGGTTCTTTATCTCTGACCTCAGTTGATTTCTTTCCTCTTGTTTTTTTTGTTTCCTGTTGTTAGTTGCAACTGATGGCGTTGGCGTTAAATTAATTTGGCCCCTTTGTGTCTTACCACTCCATATGCTTCTACACACATCCATGCACCCATACACATACGCACACATACAGATAGATAGCCGCATATACGCTGTGTCATAAATATTAATGAACTGCTCGTTAAGGCAACATTTATCTCCTTCAATATACTTTGCATAATTTCTCAAGCTCGACAGTTTAAATCAAAGCTAAATCAGCTCATACTCACATCGATTAGTTTTTTTTTTGTGAATTGTGATTGGCAATGGGATTTCAATTGTATTTGTTCGCCTTGGGAAAAGATTCATTTGGAAATCTATTTCAGTTGATTCGCGCAGAAAGTAGTAAAAATATTCTAAATATATATATATATATATATATATATATATATATATTTTTTTTTAATTTTTAGTATTCTTATATATATTCTGCATATAATTTGGCAGTTTATAGCTAGAGTTGTACAAGAAGTTCTGTGTATGACCATATCTGTTATTGGAGGCGCATCAAAGTAACATTTTCGGCTACTATTGAATAATCCATTTGCCACATATACAGGGTGTCCCAAAAAAGATGTAATTTTGATAGAAAACACAGGTTTATTATTAAAAATTTTGAATTTTCTTTTTAATTTATAAATTTATAAATATCACGCAAGACTTGAATATTTGTCAATCGAAAGTTGAGAAACAAATGCATCCACATCGAGTCACTGTTTGGTGCGAATTTTGGGTTGGAGACATCATTGGACCATTCGAAATTCGAAATCAATACGATATTTCATTCATAAACTATATAAATCAATAAAAAGTTTCTAAACTTAATATAAACCAAAATTGAAATTACTTCTCACGTGACACCCTGTATATATTTTACTTGTTACATTTGGCTGTGCATAGCCACTTTAATTTAATGGGAATGCTTTTTGAAGAATATAAAAAACATATTCGTCTTGGTATGTAGAAGGAACAATGGCAGCTGCTTCTGTTTTACTTATGACAGTCGAATGTTCTTTACAACTTTTTGTCAAGTTTTCGCATTTTTAATGAAACCAACTTGAACAACAAATAAGGAAGAAGCAAGGCCGAAATCAACAGCTGACGATGACTGCCAGCTCATGAGTGCCTTGTGCCAAATGCCTGAAAATTGTCTGCAAATTGAAAGCGAAATTGAAGCTCATTTTAATAAAACATATGCGGCACCCATACGGAATCATACGGAAGCTACTCGCAGCAGCCGCATTGCTCGCCAATAATTCTTGCACTATCTTAGCCGCAGTCGCTGTCGCCGGGTGTGGGTGGGTGGGAGAGAGCTCAGAGCTGACCCCGCCCACACTCATGCCCTCGCGTGCTCGCCAAGTGTGTCCGCAAAGTACACACAAAATTTACCAAAATGTGCAAACGACAGACAACAGACAACAGGGAACGAGGCAGAGTCCAAGGAAGACAGAGCGCAGTCTATGCATGTCGCTTGCTTTTAGGCGGCGAGCAGTGCTCGACCAGAAACATTTTGCGGCCAACTACAATAAAATAAAATAACTTGACTAAAATGCGACAAGAAAATTGTATTTCAACAATGGAAAGCGATTGCGGCGAAAACTACAATAAAATGTCGCTAAATTAGACATGAGGACAACCGCAGCCACAGCAGCCGACTGCTCAGCAACACAGTTGTGGATCGTGAGTTCAGCTTTTTGCATTGAGTTCAAGATGAGTGGGATTGTAAAGTACTATCTAAAGGCTTCATACAAAAACATGTAGGAACGCTGCAGTCGTGTGCTACCGACTCCACAATACTCATTTAGGATGACATTAAAAAGTTGTCTCCATTGTTCCATGTTGGAGCCCTAGCTGGAAAGCAGCGCAAGCTATAGTTTTTCCTTTACATTACATATATACGGATGGTTAACAGGTAACATGTATTACAAATTTCAAATATCTAGCATGAAATACCTCAAATATATTTTTTTTTTATTTGCTCAGAGTCCCTTGTAGACATATCTTAATACTTTATCAGAAGAATGTATCTATTAGTATATACATACATACATTAAATTCTTATTCGTCTATACCTTCGACAGCTGACAGAAAGATGGACCACAAGTGTGGCGATGCCTGAAACCAATATACTCACTTCATTTCTTGAATGAGTAGAGTTGATCAACAAAAGCCAAACAAAATTCTAAATTTAAGTTTCAATTTTTATCGATAATAAAAAAAAAGGGATGAGTTTTGGTACTTTGTTGTGATATATTGAAGTCTATAATATAAAATTCTAAGTGTCTTTCATTTACAGTTTACAAGACTCCCTGCCTCCCTGCCCTGGCATAGGGACGGACGGACAGATTGGGAACATATCTATATATTTTTTATGGGATTATCCAAGTCTTCTTCTGCCTGCATAATGCTCTGAGGGTTCAAATTGCTTCTTGAAAGATTAGCTATATCTTACCTATAGGTATGGGCGTAGCAGGAAAGCATTGAAGTCAGGGAATCGAATATTTATAAGAGCCATATGCCAAAAGCCCACCATCCGTAAAATTTGACCACAGTTTCACGTCGAATTAGCGCTCCGAGTCACGTGTACGCTCTAAAAAGCTACTTGGCAAAACTCTTTCGCGATAAATAATATGTTATAAGGTAAACCCGTTGTCCGTTTAACGGACGCAATTCAATTACTCTGAGTCCTATTAGCTGTCCTTAAGAACTGTGCGATTATCATGGCATCGGGGCGAGGATACATCCCTCCGTCTGTTTATAACAGTTGTCGTCGTTAGACGTGACAATAACAGAGGTGTCGACGACACAGGTCCATTCCCCTAGTCAGCATAGGAGCAGGAGCGAAATAGCTTTACTTTGTGTCTTGGAATTTGCACAAGTATTTCCCAGTCCCGTTACCCACCTGAGTTTAGAGAAGGAAATAATTGTAGGACGAGCGGTCCTTAACGAAACTTATTCTCAGATACTTTCAGCTCACCTGGGCGCAAAGCATTTTCACAGTTCGCTCGCTGCAATTTTAACAATTTTATTAAATTGAATTTATATCATTTACACGCTTGTCGACTTCGAGTCTAACGCGAGTCGAGTCGTCTCCACCACGTGCCTATTAATTTCGCGCTTACATTTTATGTGGCATTTTGCAGCCTTTGCGACTCGGATGTGCGCGTCCTTAACGTTTTCCTAGGCACACAGACGCTTTGGAAATTTTTGCTTTCATGGTTATTGATGCGGGTGAAATTTAATTGGTCGATTCAAGCCGAATGTATCTGTCATCCTGCACCGCTGTCTGTCGATCTCTCTGTCTGTCTGCTTCTCGGTCTGCCTGACTGACTGATTCTCTAGCTGTGGAGCTGTGGATGGAGTGGTGCTTATACCGCTCGCCCATTGTATATTGTACTTTCGACTCTCTGTTTATTAGATCAAATTTAAGCCCGATTACGATTAGCGTTACACATCTTTTGAAGAACTCTTCTAGATTTCGGTAAGCTTATTTCACTAAATGAAATTTTTCTACCCTGAACCCATTGAAAATGGGAATTCAGAGTATAATGGTTTTGTTAAATATATGTAACAGGCAGAAGGAGGCGTGGCAGACCCCATAAAGTATATATATTCTTGATCAGGGTGACGAGAAACGTTGATATAGCCATGTCCGTCTGTCCGTCTGTCCGTATGTCCGTATGTTTGAACGCAAGGATATCCGAAGATACACGAGCTAGAGATTCTTTTTGTGTTAGGTTCGTATATTGCACGCGCAGTACAAGTTTGTTTCCGAAATTCGATAACTCTTATATTTCCAGAGTTATCGATATAACAATTTATAGAGAATCAGTTATAAAATTATATCTCGTTTTAGTCTAGGTTTATTTCAGTGCAAATAAATAGACTCTCTTTGCGTCAACTATGAATAGAATATTTCTATATTCATTTTGAATAGTTTGAAGGAAATAATTAATCGGATATTTAAATAAAAGTATATGATACAAATATTTACAATAATTTGTTTACATATATATTTTTTCATTTCAGAAATTGCTTATATTTCTCAGTTTTATGTCTGTTTGTTAAGCTAATCAGGAGACGATTTATGAATTATCAGTTAAATATTATTACATTCCGCCTGTCTTTTCCTTGGCTTCCTTTTTCCTTAGAATGCATCCAGATCAATTATTATTTTAACCATGGCATTAATGAATGGCACATTCATATATTCAGGTTGATCTCTTCAGAAGAAGGAAGAATGCGTTCGACTAGAAGGCAAACTTTAAGCGAACTGCCACGCGTGCCAACGCTTCAAATTTGTTTAAATAAAAAAAGTTTTCTTATTTCACGCTAAGCGAAAAAGGAGTAAAACCCAAACAGTAGTCAAACAAATAAGTAAAGGAAAACTTTGACGCCGATACAATTTCGTAAAATGTCGAAAACTGTGATTGCACCGCCCCCACCGAACTTTCCACCACTTCAGCGTAGCTCGAATGGATGGCGGGATGTTGGGCTGGTAGAGAAAAAGACTTTCCCAGCAAGCAACTTTGAGTAAAATGTAAATACTTTTTCGGGCAAATATTATTACAATTCCAAGCGGCTGATGCCAGAGATACTAAGTAAACCGTAAGGCACACAACGCGAACGAGAAGTCGACGGAAATGTTTAAAATTACAATCAGCATACTTGAATCGGCTTAGAGGCGGGCGGGTATCAATATAATATACTGATGCCTCGTAATAGTCATAAAGAGCGTCATCTTTGTCAAGTATTTAGTGTATCTGCCTTGGTCAGCATAATTAAAGAGCAGCTTCGATTAGCCGGAACTCATGCATTGCATAATCATCTAAAGCTCCACGCGTTGCACACGGCCCACATAAAAATTCATTGGCCAAATATTTCGCATACGCCGCGTGACGGTCGACAAACTGCAATGCGATAAACTTGAAGTGTCTGCAATGACGACAACGATAATGGTGGCAACGAGAATGACCACATGGCCATTGGCAGGGACTGGCAATGACTAGAACATGCCCGGCATGGACATCGATTACCAATTTGAGAACCGATGCAGATGCGGCGCTTGGCTCTGGTCTCCTGGCTGCCGGATAGTCGATTGCCTGGCTGTCGAGCTGCCATATTGCGCCTGTCAGTGGTAGCGCTGGGCCATATTAATCTGGTTAATGATGAAACTGAATCAGCATTTTAAACGAGCCACTGCACAATGAAGTGCCCGCCAGGAGGCTCTGCTCTGCTCTGCTCTGCTGTGTCGCATAGACGACCGAGCCTGCAAATAAATTAGCTGTGGCTTCGCCTCGTCCCGACCATTGGCAATAAAGTTGGGTAAATATCCCTTCTTCCCAGCCCAGATCGTACTAAGCTTTTACGTAACTCTATCCTGCTGGCCCATAAAAACACAAACGACTCGCGTTGCCAGTAGTCCTTCGCAACATGGTCACTATTGAGATTTATGTTACATATGATGATGTCGATGTCATATCTCCACTCAGCGATGGGTCATGGCAAGTTCCTGCATTAACGGAGCATTTTGCACTACTAGAAACCAAAATAAACATTTAGTGAACAATGCATAAATTAGCATAGACGCCTGAATACTAAACTACTACTTGACTAGTATCAGACGACGCAAATTTAAAAAATAATAAACTAATAATATATCAATGGAAAACATCGAAATAAATTGGTTTCCACGCCTCTACTGGACTTTGGCATATCATTTTTGGTTAATCTGAAAAGCTTCAACTTCATTGCCTTAGAAGCACTTTCAGTTTGTCGGTTTGTAGGTTTCAGCAAAAGTTTAACACAAATTTAAAGTTGGGACAATTATACATTTATTTCAATTTTCATACGCTGAGCCCACTGAAAATAGGAAATCAGAGTATAACGGTTTTGTTAAATGTATGTAACAGGCAGAAGATGGCGTGGTAGACTCCATAAAGTATACAAATTCTTGATCAGGGCAAAGAGCTGAGTCGATATAGTCATGTCCGTCTCTTCGCATGTCCGTATAATGCACGCGCAGTACGAATTCGTTTCTTAAAATCGATAACGTCTATCGTTTCAAAGTTTGATAAAAAATATTTTAAACAAGTAAGAAAGTTCTAGTCGAGACTGCTCGAAAAATTTGACCTGCAAAAAATATGACATTCTTCTTCTTTACGCGCGTTGCTGCCATAGCTTGGGTGTGGGGCTGAACTGTGGATGCTTATAACTCCATTTCTAGATGGACTATAGTCCTGAAACTTTCATAATATAATAATAGCACTAAAATGTGCCTATTTGCCAAATTGCACGTCTCTAGTATTTGAATTACGCTTTTTCCACTTTTGGGGGGATTGGGGCGAATTTGGGCCGGTATTCAAAATACAAAAAAAAAAAACGAAATTGTATTAAATTAATATCTATATATGTAGCAGCCTTGGAAACTCTAACTTTGAAGATGAACGAGATATAAATTTATGACTGATTCTCGATAAATGTTAAAATCGATAATTTTGAAATGAATAAGGTTATCGATTTTCTGAAATAAACTCGTATACCGCGTGCAATACACGGACTTAACAAATAAAGAATGAAGTCTCTAGATCTTATAGTTGCTGAGATCGATGCGTTCATACATACGGACGGACGGACGGACGAACAGGGCTATATCGACTTTTCTCGTCACCCCGATCAAGAATATATATACTTTGTGGGGCCTGCCACGTCTCTTTCTGTTTGGTTTGGTTAAAGCATTAAACACGATTTTCAACGCCTTTTATTAGGTATTTAAGTTAGATATTTTGTATTGCTTTGGGCTTTGAAAAATTCAATTTTGTAGCACCTTACAATTCGAGGTACATTTGATATCGATATATCGGAAAAATCTCAAATTTCAAATATTTAATTTAATATTTAAAGACAAATCGAAAGCATAAATGATTTAAAGATTTCATTTTATAGTCATGCCTTAAACTCGTTTAATTGTTATTTTTGCCAATTCAATATACAATTTCATGTGAATCTTTAAACCAAACCGATTTTTGGGCTTCACATGCCCGAAATTGCGCCCTTCCCCTGCACAGAAAAATTGCTCAATTATTCAAACGAATTTCACGCATTTAATTGTGTAAATTTAGCCAGGCATGACATGCACGCCGGCTGGTCACCCCAATTGGGAGCCCTGCGCAGCTCCTCGGGCGTCCAGGCGTCCAGGCGTACATACGGCCACTGAGCAGAGGAGTGGACGAGTGGGCTGGCTAACGGTACGTAACGTCATAATCACCCCGAAGCGCACGTAATTGGCCAATCAATTGTGTCATTGTTCGCATTTATAACGCGGCCTACGCCGTGATTTATGCGGCGATGTGGGAAATACTGGAACTGAAGTCCAGACGGAAGGTTGTGTTGTTGCAAGTGTTAGGCCTAGCTGGGGGCTAGTCGTGGATGGAGCTACGGAAATGCATGAGCCGCTCGAGATCTTGCACAACAGAAGTTTTTATGCTGTTGCGGGTATGTTTCCTGCTCCTCCTCCTCTGCTTAGTTTTTTACTTTTGGTTGTAACTTTGTAACAAATGCACAGAAAGAATGACAACTACTGTTTCCGCTCGGTAGGTGGGAGGTGCGTGGCGGGAGATGGCTTGGCTGTGTGGAGTGGGTGGCGCTAGCACCACTGCCGGCTGTCACATCGAAAAATTACATGCCTAGCGCAAAAGTTTTGCCTCTTCATTATTCGAACATCAAGTCGAGCTGGAGCGGCAAGTCGACACGAGTTGCGGTTTGCAATTTTTCTTTGGCTTCCCCGGGCCACCCGCATCCTGCCTGCATTTCGGCACAGCCAGACAAAGTGTGAAACGAGGCAAAAAACTTCTTGGGCCGCACATTCCGGGCGTCTCAGACAGCCAAGGCGTGCCAAAAAATTATACACTGCATTTTAATCACAATTCAAATCAACGAAATCATCGTCGTTATTCCAGCAGAAGTAGAAACAACAACAGCAGCAGCAGCAGCTGTCGCTGCGAGTTAAAACGCGGCGCCGCGCCTGTATGTGGAAAATGGAAAAATGCCACTTGGGCAAAACTTTTCTTCACTTTTCCCACGTAAGCGCGATGCCGCTGTTGTTCCTCATTAACTTGCTGAGCGCCAGTTGATTACTGGGAGAGAAGCGCAACTTCCTCTGAGATGTAGAATTTTTTTATTTCTACTTTTTCAATCTTTTCATTTATCTGCTAAAATGACAATTAACTCGGAAAAAAGACAACTTTAAGTTGATTTCAATAGACAAACTCATCAATGGAGAAGAGTAATTCATTTCTATTAGCAACTTTGACTTTAATATGTGCACAGCTCTTAATTATTTGAAAGCATTTTTTGTAGATTATTGTTAATTAGACGAAAAGAAAGCTAAATCAATTGTTTTATTTACACATTAATATACAATAATTTACATTCAAGAGATGTTAACGAAGTTGAATGTAGCATAGATCGCCTTAGGGATCTTTTATTTATATATTTTACCACGTATACTGAAACCACGAAAGTTTTCAATAAGATTTATCACGTAAAATAATGTGCTAATCCCTCTTCACTTCTACATGGATTATTCTTCTATCATTAATTTATATATCTAATGTGGCACGTTCCAGAAATGAACTATTTTAGTTTTATTTAGAACTGATTTTCACTATTCAATTATATCCTGTGTGAAGTATCAAACGAAACCTTTCTTACTTCATAAATTACTTAAGTGCAGTTTGGCTATCTGTCTGATATTAGAAGAGGAGGAGGAGGAGGATTATTATGCTTAAGAAATTATAAAGTAATAAAAAATTATTTATTATTTTAGTTTATTATTTATTTATTTTAGTTTTTAAGTTAAAATCGACTATAGAATGAATCAACTTTATTTCAGACACTAGCCGAGAGATACGTATGTTTCGATGCCCGTATTTAATACAGAGGTGCGAGTACGGGAAAGATAGTATCGAATGGCTTGGCCGTGTCGATCTTCTGTAATAACTTTGTTTAATGGTCGTACCTTTTCACTCTGCACAGGTAAGTACCTATCAGCGTAATTAAATTGCGCAGGTAAAGTTTACCTTGTAGTTTGCTCACTTCAGGCGCAGCTTGCTGCAGCCGGGCGATGGAAATATGATAAATTGCCGCTTTCAGAAGCGGCTGCAGTAGCCCAGTCGCTCGGCTGCTCGGTAGCCCGGTAGCCCGGTGGACGCAGACGTAGCCGCAGCAGCAGACAGGCAACATTTGCCGGAACATAAATTCAAAAAGAGCCGCTATTGCTGCTAACCAAATCTTAATTATAAATCTAAGGAAGCACTTGGAAAAAATTACCGCAAGCGCAGTGCGGTGTGCTGCGACCAAGTTGCAGGCGGAGCAAAAAACGAAAAATGAAAGGAGAAAGGAGAAAAATAAAGAAGCGAGTACAAAATGAAATGATGATTTAATAGAATGGTCTGCGGACACCGCCAGCTGGTTGGCTGAGCCGAATGAATGGGCAAGACGAGCCAGCGGAAATGACTCCATAAGCTGCTGCAACCATAAACCGGAAGTTAACAGACTTTTGCTGATGTGGCAGTTTTCGTGCTGCTGGGCAAGGACGAGATGGAAGCACGGGACACGAAGCACACCCGGCCAGGGACATGGACACGGACACGGACACGGACGCGGCCACACTCGGCGGGCAGTCTGCAAAATTGTGACAGCGCATGGCCGCAGGATAATCAAATAATTTTTTTTTTTTTTTTTTTTTTGCTCATCGTCTTGCCGCCACTCGCACAATTGCAGGCATCTTTTTTGTGGCTTCATTCTGAAGGCTCCCGCTGCGTGCCACTGACTGGCTGGCTGGCTGGCTGGCTGGCTGGCTCGTTAAATTATTGTGCAACATTGCCACAAAATGCTAATTGCCGCACGATACGATCAAGGCACTGCACAGCTCTACAGTTCACGATGCCCCTCGGCCCGTTCTCCAGGAGAAAAGTTTTCCAAATTGCAGCTGTCAATGAATTTTCCTTTGCTATTGACAGTTTCATTTTCTACTCTTGCCCGATTCTCTGTCCGCCTTATCGCAATGTGTCAAACTATGCAGCATTTTATTTGCAATTGCCCAATAAATCACAAAAATGCGTGACGACCAAAAGATTTATCACGAAACTTTTGCTTAACTCGTTTCAGTTATCTTGCAATACGTTAATAACGATATTTTGTCTCGCATTCCATTTCGAGAATGTTCCCTTTCAATTTTATGACGCATTCATACATTTTTGCATCAATTTTCCGGCTATTAAAATGTTCACGCCATTTTCAGAGCGCATAAGTGAGCAATTGTTTGCTCAATTTCATTTCGCTTTTTCACGCTCGAAAAGTTCTAAAGGCAATAATGAATAAGAAATAATTATAGTTCGCATTGAAGAGTCATTTTAAATATTATGATTAAGTTTGCATAAAAATAAAAAGATTGTTAATAAAATATTTTAGCTTACAGATATAAATATATATAAAATACATACAAATGTTCATCTCTCAATAAATTTACATCTAAGTACAAGAGCAGTTGATGTATAAAAACAATATATGAAACACTTTGGAAATATTAATCATGTTAAACATAGATTGAGTTTAATTTGAATATGTTGAAAATATATTATTTTTATTATATCTTGAATTTAGTTAAAATTCAAATAGAATAATTTCCGACAAGGATATTAATTTCCTGGGTTCTTTCTAAGCAGAGCTGATACTCCAATCAATATACGCTTCATTTATACATATGTATTATATTACAGAATTTTGAGAGGTATCTGAAGTTCGAGATATATTTACATAATCAAGTTATTCAAGTAAGTTGGAAGGTACTAATCGAATTTTATCGAAATGAGGTGAGTTATCGAGAAATGAAAAATAAACTCATATTAAGTATGGTAAGTATAGGAATATATTATTAAGTATGGTAAGTATAGGAATATATGTACTAGATAGATGGTACTGGATAGATGGTCGTGGTTAAATCAACTCGGATTGTACTTCGGCTTAAGAATACATGTAGAATATGATTGGGATCTATGATATCTCCCTCAGCCGTTCATTTTGAAAAAGCCATTTTATACGCAGCCCTGTAATAGTTATTGTATCTTGTGCTAAGTGATCCCCTTTACTTTATCTTTATATGTTATATACAAAGCCTTATGGTTTTACTCACAGATATAGTTTGTGTCTTTAGATATGGCTAAGACTGGAATCAGGCGATGCTTAAAGATAAATTGGTCTTGATATAATATATTCTATATAATTTTATTACTTAAGTTTGGGAATAGAAAACTTAATCATGCTATAGCATCAAGAAACTATTTTTCTAACTTAAAATTCGATCGTGTAATATTGTGGAATACCTTGTGTATAGAGGGGTAAAAGTAATCTGTTAGATTACATAACATTAACATATAATATTTTTCAATTAACTACTCACGGGTCACTAATTAGAACTTGTTTACTTGATTTGCTAATGATCTATAACATCACGTTCACAGTGAGCCTCATTACTGCAATAATTACTAAAAATAAAAACAAGTCTGAATCTGATTTGAGTAGCATCATTTCAAAACATACGAGTCATAAATAATCAGCAGATGAAAATGGCGCGTGTTACTAGAGCTATATTATTTCTAGTTATCATAGTCTCTGTGGTCCAATTTGCTGCTGGCCGTAAGGTAAATTGGATTGAAACTTGTTTGAATTGATATCTGATTAATGTTGGCTAAAGGCCTTTAGTTCGCTGCACTTTCGCAAAGCCTTCACCAAGTTTGGACACAAATATGCTTCAAGTTACGAAGCGCGTATTAGTCGAGACCAATTGACAATCAATATGACCTTGGACATAATTAAACCGCTCACAGTGGACGTGTGGGCGAAAGTGAGCATTGGTCAACGAGAAGCCAAGAATAGCTACCGCAACATATTCTCCTACAATCTGAACCTATGCAATTTGCTTGGCAAGGGCAAGGGAATGAATGTCTTCCAGATTTGGGTGCAAAACATCTACAGGTACTCGAATATGCCGCGGAGCTGTCCCATTGCAGAGGTAAGTGGTCGAGTTCTTAGGCTGAGTACTGACTGGTAGTCGAGTACTTAACTACTTTCAGGGCAATTATTACTGGAGAGATCTGCGACCTGACAAGGACAGCATACCCGCCTTCATAATGACGGGGCACTTTCGCATTGATGCCATGTTCTATATGCGCGACTGGAGCAACGATATGCTAACGAACACCTCAATGTTTGTCGATATTAAAATGAAATGAATCTCCTCACAGACGTGTTGTCCATCTAATTTGCCATAGCTGAGTCTCATGAATCCTTTATAGCCCGAAACTTGACGCCTCTATGCGATCGCTAACACAATTTTTCACTTCCGATTGAGCAAATCGTTGCACGTGCACTTCGCATAAATAAATTAATGAGCCTCAACCTGGTTGGCTCTGGCTGGATTTGTTCGCACGCGACACACACGCTCGCGCTTCGACTGGACGAGGATAGGAGTACGGAAACAGACAGCGACACAGACACGGACACGGACACGGACACGGACACGGACACGGACACGGACACGGACATGGACGCGGACATGGACACGTAGAAGGACATGGACACGCAATCGAATGGCGAACAAGCGCAGCAGTTGTTGCCACTGCTGCAATTTATGCGAATGGCAAACTAAGCGCAAAATAATTTAAACACTGACAATAACAGTTGGCCAAAGTATTTCCCTTAACAACTCGGCAAGTTTACCCGGCTCACGGCTCACGAGTCTTGCACCCACGACCCAGCAGCCTGCATCAGGCAGCAGGACTCCAAGACTCCACGACTCCAAGATTCGTGCACTCCAAAGACTCCACGACTCCCGCACTCGACACGTTCGCACGCGCTGGTAAGTACGCTGCGTTTTTAGTAGCTTCTTTTGCTTTGCAGCGCCCTCATTTCCTCTGCCTCCGCTGGCTCGTTTCGCACTATCATTGCTCTTCCGCTCAAAATCAAGGCAGAATCAAAGCATCATTTCTTGTATTTGTCGCCATCGACAAATGCTGGCAGCGTCGAGGACCTCTGCGAGTGCAGCGCCGGGCTCTCATCTGAGCATCTTTGAGACAAAATAATGTTGGCAGTGGCAGCGGGTACTCAAGGAAATTGCCATCATTATTGTTGTCGTGCTTTGTGCTAAATAACGTTTAGCGTTTGTTTGGCGTGAAATTGATTTACACTGCGAAATGCTTCTCTTCTACTTGAGATGGGTAAATATCACACGCAGCATAAGCCAAATAAATATATCCTATATTAGTATTCCTTAAAGACAGAAAATGATGTATAATTGTACCATAAATACTATCTGGGCCTAGTGAGTCCCTTTAGACTGAGCAAGGGCGCACTTGACTGTGTGTAAGCATAAGAAGCGATGAATGTCTGCCTCTCTGACATTATCCCTCTCTAGATCTGGCACATGTATTAAGCATATTCCGAACTGTAGCATACCAATTATTTGCCCCAGCAGGCATTAAACTAATTGAACAAAGCTCACCTATATCAGTCATTAGCACTAGTCGAGCGGGCAGCTGGGATGGCCTCGGGCCTTGTCAGGCAGAAGACATCATTACACGTGTTATAATTATTCCGGCGGGAATCATTGCCTCCACACATACACACACAGAGCCTAAAGCGGAACGCTGTGCAAATTATGCCAGACCGGACCGCCTGGTGCGAGGCAGTGACAAATGCAGGTGGGCGGCAATTAGGAAGCGATAAGATAAAAGTACACACGCAATTGAGACGGTACGGACGGGGCAGACGGGACAGACGGAAGCAGCTAGGACAAGAAGAAGGAAAATGCAGTAAAAGAAGCCGTTAGCAGGAACACAGCTGCCGGAGCAGCTCCTTGAGCTGCACGCGACAGCTGCCAAGCGAGGGAGACGAAGAGCGCGAGGCTGGCGACATCGAGGACATTGTAGCTAAATTGAATGTTTTATTTTCGATTTCTTTTCTTTTTCGCATTTTGCTGCTGCTGTCGATAATCAACGGCGCTGCGTGCCACATGTTGCAGCCGTGTACAGGATATTATTATTCTCGTGCAACTCGGCTGGCAATAATAAAGGACGACCCGTAATGCTTGTGCGTTTAAAGTCGTGCCGATTTATTGGCAGCTATGTTAGCTCAGTTATACAGAATGGCATCAATGGTAAGGGAGAGCACACTTTTCTCAGTTTTGGTCTTGTACTTTCCGTAGAAAAAGTGAACCTTGCCACGGTACTCGCCGGGCTGCAGAAACTGATGCGTCAAGCTGGAGCCCATTTCCCAGTCACGCAGATAGTATTTGCCCACCTCCGCTGGGCAGTTGAGCATGAAGTTGCCCTTCTCCGTCATGCTCTTGAACCAGCTCTTGAACAGTCCGCCTTTGACATTGCTCACCGTGGAGCACACGTCGATATGATGACTCAAAATAGTTTGAAAAGTTTTCGCATTTGCCAAGCGCAGTTGGTAGTCGACGTGGGCCTTGAAGCCCCTCACAATAGGCTGCAGCAACTCCATTTCCATATTCAGGGTCCTGTTCGAAACACACATCGAAAAGCTCTTGAAATACTTGGGATTGAAAGTGGAGTTGCTGGACACAAACTCAACACGGCGCTCCTACAGAGGAATTCCAAATTCGATTCGATTAGTTAAAGGGAAGGAAGGGTATATCAGATATACTTACCGCTTGGCTGGGAAGCACATTTGCACAGAGTATTGTCAAAATAGCCGGAAAAACATAAAACATTTCAACACGTATCTCGTCCAATTTCCAGCAATTATGAACCTTACTGAAATCGTTCAATATTGCGCTCATATATTTAAATATTCCAAAAATCAATTAGACTCACATGCGTAATTGTTAAAATAATTATAAATTCGATTTCTTATCTGTGCACCCGAATGATATACTTAACTCTTACATTTGCTCCATTACGATCATGGATGAATGCACCAAAAAGTTGATGATTTGTATGTACTTACGTAGTCTTGTACTAATATATAATAGAATAAAATAGAATAAAAATGTTTTAGTCGGTCCACTAAGAAAGGCCTCAAAATCATATATGTAGCTCTAGATTTTTTTCTTCATTTAATGTTATAATTATTTTTAAAGTTTACTGTAATTAATACTTAATCTATAGTAATCTTTTATTTAAATTACCGTCTGCTGAAAGGTTCAGTTAATATCTTAGCATTATGCAAGGTAATGTTCAAAAAGTTCCCTCTCATTTGGTCATAAATCCTGATCTTCTTTCTCCTATCACTTTTAAAATCTCTTATCTGTTTTTAGCCCAAAACCAAATCAATAATTTTGTTGCTTGCTAAGAGACAATAAAATGCTCATTCACATTGTTTGACCGACAGTTCATCATAGAAATGAATATCTGTTACTTGGTCTTTAATATGGTAAACACAATGAGGTCTAAGACAGTTTCCTCGTACTTTGACTTGAGTTTGCCATAGAAAAAGTGTCCAGTGACACGATAGTTGCCAGCATGCAAATACTGGGGCACCAGCTTGGGATCCACAGTCCAATTGCGCAGAAAATAATGTTCCGCGGGGACTGGGCAGCGGTATATGAAGTTGCTGTAATCCAACATGCTCTGGAACCAGGCCTTGAAAATGTTTTTCTTCAATGCCATTGTAACTGCACACACGTCCATGGTGTGGGCAAACACGCGTTTATACCGATTCGTTTTTTCCAATGCGATGGAGAAGTCGACGTGAACATTAAAGCCACGATCGAAGGACTTCTTGGTGACCATTTCCAAGTTGACCGTGTTGTTGATAATACCAATGGTGAAATTATCGAAAAACTTGGGATTGAACCTGCACTCCCCAGATTGGAAGATCACGCTGGACTGAAATTAACGAATATAAGCAACTGAAAGACTTTAGCTTTAAAGTAGAACTCACGCTTTTAACAAAGTGCACATTACAAATGCAAGTCAATAAAATGATGTTTATACATTCAATGAACGCTTTCATTACGACGGCAATATTCAAATAATATATCAATTTTTTTAAGCTATCGCTCTTCACCTAAAACCTATTGTTTCCACTAAGCGATATTTAATTGATAAATAATAACTGCAATTATCGAATTTTTGATACACGTTCACAAAGTAAAAAGAGTTTATATGTGTTTGTTATGCTATTCTCTTTATCCGTCTGTCTAATATTGAACGACAAGATATCCATCCAGTAAACTAAAAAATACTTTCAAAATAATAATACATTTTTGAAGAGAGAGCGTGGTTGATTTGAAAATCTGAATACATGACTAAATTTATTGCTGCTATTAGATAGTTATTGAAGGCGCGGAGCTGAAATGTTCTTAATCGATTTCAGTTGATTTCGACATCTACCTCACAGCCAATTATGAAGTCTTTCGCTTTGCTTTGGCTGTAACTTTGAACTACTCGCAACTGTAGGCGATAATAGCCAGCGTAAAGGAATGTCGGCACATCGAGCTCAATAACATTAAAGTCTCTCGTATAGTAATAATTTGGTTGAACTGGGCAGGATTTCTGGAAATTTCCATGTTGAAAGAACTTTGTAAACCACTTTTTGAAAATGTTGTTTTTCCGCATTGCCAGCATGCGACACACATCCAAGGAGTACTGATAGAAATTTGAAAAGCTTGCTGATTGTGACTTGCGTGAAAAGAAATCCATATTCATGCGGAATCCCGGTAGCAATGTCTTAATCAAGTCCATGTCCACACTTAGTTTATTTCTTTTAAACACCACAGAGAAATTTCCAATGTAATTCCGATTGTAATTCTCACACTTCGGAGCTTTTAAGACAACAAATGAAGATTTCTATGAATAAAATGGAAACTTGCATAAAAAAATAAAAGGAAACATTTTATAATTTAATTACCGTATTCGCAAAGGAAAATAAACCCATGAAAATTAGAAAAATTCTCCAAGAATTCATTGCTCGACTCCCACTCAGTTGAAAGTTACTTTAGATACAAAAAACGAAACACGATCACTGAAGTATCGAGTACCTCAATTTGATATGGGCAATTTTTCAGCAATTCCGAATAAATAATTGTGCCAATAATGATAATTAAGATAATTAGCAATAAATAAATAAAATAGCATGGGATATTTACAATATTAGTATAGAATCATGCAAAGTTTTATTGGTCCATTTATCTAACAAAATATTTATTTATAATCACAAAATTTGGTCAAATTAGATCAAACATATTGTGATGGATATATATAATATATAATATATATAAGAATATGCTGGAGAATGATGTAAATATAGACATCGATTGGCAATATCGATAGTTACATGCTGTGGGTGGCAGCTAGGGTTACAAAGCACCCTAATTGCTGAGTTTAGTCAGTGTTCGTAGTGTTGGAAAGTTGCCAGATCGAAAGAAAGTTCAAGAGCATAGCAATTGACGAGAAACTGCTAGAATGAACACACGTGAAGGGAATTCACAAAGTTCCAGTGGCATTCGAAAAAGAAAGACGGATCCCGTCATTAAAGCGACGCCGTTTGCAACAGACGATGTGAATGAAAATATAGATGATGACCGAACAAATCTATTTAAAGTTCAATGTAATTTTTTTGATTATGACAATTTTGATAATAGATATCCCCTAAAAGAGTGTTTTGCTCAATTTAACACGAAGCTTAGAAAACAAAAATTATATAATGTATAAACTACTAAAATTAAAGCGAGCTTGGATTTTCCTGATTGTATATTGAAATTTTCTGATAACGGGATATCATGAAATAATAGCTTCGTAAAAATTGAAGTAACAACGGTAAGGATGGGCGTCAGAGCCATGTATATACCTAAATAATAAGCACGAAACATAGATTTCGTATTGAATTCTAAATTTATTTGATAAATTTTTAATTTTTGTTCCATTTGGCTTCAATTATCAATCAATTCTTTATATTATAATTTTTAAATTTAGTAAGAAAACTGAGGTATACATTTATTAAAATGGTTTGTTTTTATTATTATTTTTTTTTTATATTTTTATCTTATTAAAGTGCGATTGCGATTAATTGTATAAGTGAGATATTAAAATCTGACGATGCTCACGATATCCGCTATTTATCAACTCCGATGACAGCTTTCTTCTTTGCTTTATTTAATTTCGATTTCTACGTCGCAGCTAAAAACAAAATCTTCTTTCTTAGGTTGGCCATTAGATTGCATCATATTAAATTGTAGGCGAAAATGACCAGCGAACAGGAATGGTGGAATTTCGAGGTCATTTATCCTATAGTTCTTCAAATAGTAATAATTTGGTAGAACTGGACAAGTTTTTTGCAAATTTCCATAAGCAAAAAAAGTTGAAAACCACCTTTTGAAGATATTGTTTTTTCGCGAAGCCAACATATTGCACAAATCCAAGGAGTATTCATAGAAATTTGAAAAAGATGTTGCGCGTATCCTGCGTGTAGAGAAATCCATATGTAAGCGTAATCCTGACTGAAGCGAATTGACCAAGTCCACGTCAACATCTAACTTATTATTATCGTGAAGCTCCACAGAAAAGTTTCGTAAATAGTTTCGACTATATTTGTCACATATGGGAGGTTTTAGAACTACAAATCTTAGTTTCTGCAAAAATATAAAAGGTGCACAGACAAAATATTAAAAAAAAAAACCCATATTATCGCATTTTGCTTACCAGGTTTGCGTACGGAATGAAAACTAAGCCAATTATAATTAGTGTCCAGGAATTCATATTCTATGCTTCCTCTCTGTTCCCAGATACTTTTGATACAACAAAAATGGGCTCACTTCAAATTGTGTGTGAGGCAATTTTACTGTTCAGTCTCTGCTAATAATTGTATGTTGTTAAAAAAAAAGTATTTCATATTTAATATGTACCCAGAACTGAAAAACAAGTAAGACAGCTTAAGTCGGGAGTGCCACACAACGGGATACACTAAGTCCCATCCGTTCCGTATTTTTAAATGAACGTAAAACACTCAGTTCAAACACAAATATAAATGTGTATGGTACATAAGAATCTAAGACTAATTTAAGAAAAATTATAAAATATTTAACACTTGCTGTGTTTCCACAGCTAAAAATGTCGCAATCGCGATTTTATTTTATATGCGTATTGAAGCTATATAGTTTCAATGACGTTCACAGCATGATAGAGTTATTAATCGAAATGGATACGCTCGCATAGAAGGGACTTTCGTGAATATATGAAAATTCATTTCAGTTCAGAGTTCGATTTGGACAGCGAGTTGGCTCCACAGATAATCCAAATCAAGGATTTATATATTTCTTGAAGATAGGCCCTTTTTATCTATTACTTGTTATGCACTATTATATGATATTTATTGTTTTTATATATATTCGTTTGTAAGCAATTGTATTTAAATTCACATTTTCAAAGGCTTTATTTAAAATTAAAAAAATAGTGTTTCTATTATATTTATGATCTTCGGGTAATTTAAATGATCTTTGTTTAACTGTGATTGATATTTGAATAATGTTTTCAATACTTTATTATATTTAAGAGAAGTTACAATGGAAGAGTATCTAAAAATGTACCTTTTTATTAGTGAACGCATAAAATGAGTCAAAGATTCATGATTTAATTTGGATTGATAATGATTGACAATTGTTAAATAATCGGATTTTGAACATCGATAGATATCTTCAACTACAATATAAAAGTTCAATTAAAATTTTGGTATTCAATGAGCAGGAAAAACAGTTTCAATTATTATTTAACAGCTGAGCAATTGGGTTGCTCAATTCAACAGCGGCCTTGGAGCACAATAAAAATAAATAAATTACGACTTCATTCCAATTTTTAGTTAAATAATTATTACTACTTAATAATTTACTACTTACTATTATGGAAAAGAAGGAGAGCTTTCATAATAATTAACTTATTTCAGTTACTTTACTTCTTATGCGTATATATGAAACATAAAATAATAGATTGCATTTAAAACTATATTTATTCTTGAAGAAGAGCAACATACCCACGTACATCTCTAGCCGTTATATGAACACGACGATCTAGAAATGTATGACATAGGTTTTATAATTGTAAGCCCAGATCGGTTAGTTTGAAATGATCGATACTTTTTTTTTAAGTCAAATCATTAAATAAAAGAATTGAGTTGTTCTTGAGATTTATTTTATATTTTCGAAATATATATGGAAACTTCATAGATTTTTAAGAATTTCAATTCAGTTGAAGATATACCATATAAGTGAAAGAATTTCATTTATTTTGAACATTTAACTGACAGAAATCTTTTGACATAGAGTTGTGATTTTGAATTTGAAGTTTCTTGTAAGTACAAACATTTGAAGCAAGGAATTGGTAGTCTATTTAGTTACTGTCACAATCTACTTTTTACAAGAATTAAGACAGTTGAAGCTAAATAAAATGCGGCTATTCACATCAATTCAATTGATTTGGCATCGATTACTTGGACATTTCTTTACAAATATTGTGCATTAGTTTGATTAGCCGTTATAAGCCCACATGGCAATGGAATCGCTTTAGGCATTAAAGCTAGTATCGAAACAAAACGCGCCTGCAAGTATTCAGCGTTTATTTGCTCAAAGGGGCGCAGACAGGACAGAAAACAGAGAGACAGTCAGTCATTCAGTCACTCAGTCAGTCAGGCAGTCAGTAAGTCAGTTAGTCAGGGTATGGGTGGAAAGGCTCATCCGAAATGCAGTCAACGTGACTTTGTTTACTTGGCGTAGTACGTCGAAGCCGCATCTCGTATTTATGTGCACGAACCGCACTGCAGAGAACAAATGCACGTAATTCTGCTTACTTCGTAACATTGCAACAGTGCACGGTTGCCACTGACGGATTTTTTAGGATTTTTTTTCCATCTGCGGTTGCGGTTGTCTGATGGTCAGACAGACGGTTAGACAGTCAGGCAGTCAGACGCTCAGATAGACAGGCAGACAGACATGACGACCTCTGGCCTTAATCAGAATCGGCAGAGGAAAACTAAGGCGCCATTTTCAATTGTAGTTGCCAGGACAGTCGTTGTCTCCTAGTGACCAAAAAAAAGTGTCCTGTTTGGTATTTTTGCTTTGGCTTTGCTTTGCTTTCACTCTGCGCCTGCATATTGCATTTATTTACATAGGCCTGGCTGACTCTCTGCCTGCCTGCCTGGTTGGCTAGCTGACTGCCTGGCTGACTTTTGATTTAAAGCTCCTAACTCAATTCCCTTTCATACCACCAGGCGCTTACGTATGTGAGTGTGTGGCAGTGTAAAGGTGTGCATTGCTCCTTTATACCTATTTGCACATGCATTTACGTGCTCTGCCCTCTTTGTGTTGTGCAAATAGGCACAGCGCTTGCAGCTGTCAGCCTTCGACATAATCCGTGACCATCATCTCCAGTTTTATGTGACCTTAGTTAAAGTTGAGCTTTTGTGGGTTGCGGGAAAATGGCCCGAAAAGATGAGTTTAAACTTTTTCACTTATGCTATATTTGTGTAAGGAAACAATAAATTTTACATAATTATAATTATAGCTCTTGAAAAAGATAGAAGACCTACAGAAGGATAATCTAATTTCTTGAGAATATGAATAATATTTTGACATTTTCTTTATTGAGAAAAGTGAATTCGTTCTACTACATATGAGTTTCGAGTTTAAGTTAATTTTTTTATTTTTTGCATAGAGGAATATAAAGATTTTCGAAATGATTATTGAGACATCAGTGGGATCCTAGAGCGTTTGGCTTTCACTGATTGCCTCCATGAATGGAAAATAAAAATCCTGGTCATCAATTTTGACCACACTTTTGAGTGGAGGTAGACTATACCATAGATTGCACTATTTTGTGCTCTTTGCTTTATCACTTTTTTGTGGAGCTCCATTTTCGAACGACAATCAGAAGTGCAACCATGGAAAATGTTTTCACACTTGGGTATATGACACTGGAGAAAATATTTTGCTGGTAAACAAGATGACCCCAAAATAAACAAGGAGGAGACGAAGATGATGCGGAGGATGATGAAGACGAAGAAGAAGAGATGCAAACAGGGAAGAAAGGCACTCGTGCGCGCCAAAGAAGACGTCATAATAATGCCCGAGCAGCAGGAGGCTCGTAATCAGAGCCTAGAAATATGCAATGCGAAAAATCAACACAGCAAAAAGGAGACAGCAAAAGGACGACTATGGCGAGTCGACCTCAATTACCCTCGTTTTGCAATGCGAAAAGGGCTTGTAGCTAAAAATTAGTACATATTTACAGGCGTTGGCATGAAAATTTGTCACCTAGCCAGAGTCAGAGTCAGAGTCAGAGTCGGAGTCAGAGTCGGAGTCAGAGCAATGTGAATGCCACTGAGCAAACACACGTGTATGTGTATGTGTGTGTGTGTGTGTGTGTGTGTGTGTGTGTGTGTGTGTGTGTGTGTGTGCATGAAATTGAGCCTACAGATATGCAACGAATGCAGGTTGTTGCTATTGTAATCGACACTTGGGCGGCGCCCATCGAGGCAAACAGTTGCCGCAGCTCAACGCTGCGACTGCGCGCTCTTCGGGGTGCCTGATTACCTCCAGCACTGATTCAATGCACTTGTAGGGGCAACAGTGCAGCCTGGTTCTCGGCTGCCTGGAAATATGCAAAGCGCTGATTGGTCCGCTCGAATCGTGCTCATAAAGCTTGCAGCAAGGTAGCTGATTGGTCGAGCTCGGCTTAAGGGCAACTTCCAGTGCGCATGCGGCAGGAGAGAGAGAGAGAGAGCGAGACCGAGAGAGCCTTAGGGACTTGCTCAGCAAATAGTAAGAGCTGCTCTGCATTATACTAGAGTTTATTTATCCCTTTTTACGCTGTCTGGCTGGCTGGCGGATTGCCTCCGTCCCTATATATATATATATATATATATATATATATATATATATATATATATATATATATATATATATGTTTCGGTGAGCGATTAAAGTTAAGCGCGTGGTGAAAAACTGTTGGGGAATCCTTCTCAACTCAAGTGGTGGTGGTTTTGTTTATATTTTTACAATTGTATGTATTTGGATATTAATTGGAATGCTAGTGGACTATTGTTAGTGCTGGTCAGATTTAAGAAGCTGCTCCTATTTTGTTCAGATAAATTGATTGAATTCCCGAATCTCTAATGTACTTCCGAATTGCAATTATTTCTGATTTCATTATTTTTTTTTTGTGCTCTTTATTTTTTTTATTTCTTATTATTCATTCATTTTTTTATTTGCAAGTCGATTTACCTAAGCCTTTATTTTCATTGCCGTGTTTCAACCCCTAAATGTTCTCTTAGATTTCGCTGTCTCGCTCTCTAAATATTTACTCTTTAAGAGATACCACGCAAAAGTCTACACAAGAAATTTCAATTCGGCGCATCACACATTAATTCAACAGCTTTTATACACAGCGAGAAACTCTAGGAACTTGACAAAAATATATCAAGTTCAATAAGCGAGTAGCAACAACAACTCAACAGCTGGCTATGCGTTTCAGTGAGTTTATTGAAATTTAATTAAAAAATTTAATTTGGCTTCCTCTAATTATTGCGGTAATACAAATTTGTATCATTCCCTTTGATTCGAAATTTATTTCAGTGCACTATGTGCGGCAAAATCAGAGCTTTTCAGCAAAGTGCTGATAGGTTACTGTGGGAGTGTAGAGTTTGCTTTGGGGATGTTTGCACTTGTTGCCGTTACTTGTATTGTAGAGGAGAGCTTGAGTTGCGGCGAATTCAGACAGGCAACATGTTCGAGCTTCGCTACTCAAGGCTGTGAGACAAAACACCTCAAAAGCCTTCAATGCAGATATCGATAATATAAATAAATAAATAAATTTATAAAATCTCTTTTGAAGTTGTTCGAGTTGTGTAATTATTGCAATTGAATTTTGAATTTCAGTGACTGGAATTGGGAAGTCAGCTCTCCCAGTTGGTACATGTTGCACGCTGTGTGGATGCAACACATCTTCATTATTGGTCCAGGCCACGTCGGCTGGTTGCAATCGTCGTTAGCTCGTCGTTATTTGCCGAGATTTGCACTTGGCCAAAAAGCAGTAAGAACAAGCGTGTAGTTGCTGCTGTTGCTGTTGCTGTTGTTGTTGTTGTTGTTGTTGTTGGCAACAAAAGCCGTTATCTGGCGGCCCCTACGACTTCGCCGTCGTCCATTTGCCGGTTCGTTGTGGCGCGTCGTGTGCCGACATTTCCTTTTCGTCATCCTGTCGGCCGTATCGCCTCGTGTCCTCGTGCATTTGGTAGGTTTCGTGCTCGTTGCACATTCGCCACATTCGATGCCAAAGCAGCAGATTTTTTCGGAATGCGTTAAGGATCAGTTTTGCGCGAAATACGGTTACGAAAGGTTGCTGACGACAAAGAACCGGCGTCTGAGCAAACATTCCTCTGTCTTTCTTTGTGCTTCTGTCCTTTATATGTGAGTGTGTGTCGGTGTAGTGGGGAACTTGAACGCGAGATTGTGCAAATGCTTGGCGACCACATCGAAATGTAAATTAACGCCACCAAGTAAACTAAGAACTGACCTAAGTCAAGGTTCTACCTTCTGTAACTGACCTAGGAAAAGCGGAACTTTTCTAGGCCAGAGCCTGAAGCTCATGTGAAACGAAACTATAGAAAAAACTATTGCATATCTTTGGTACGAGAAGTTTTTAAGGAAAATATAATTTTCGAGAAGAATGTACATTGATTTCGAACGTATGAGACTGCCTAAGAATCCTTGCAGAATCAACGCTCATCGAGAAGATAGTATAACAGAAACAAATAAGATAATACTAAATACATTAGTCAAACTACTGCATACTAATATATAAATAAATACATATATGATATATTACATATAGAAATATATTTACTTGTATATGTATGTATATATAGAAATATTCCTATAAGATATCATATCATTTGTATCGCAAGTAAATTTATTTTCGAAAGAATCTAAGCCGTTCTTGAACTATTTCTTCAAATAAAGTCAACATTTTTTGAATCGCTCGCTTAACTATTTATGGTTGTGAAAAATACGAGCAGTGGCAGTGCGAAATACTTAAATGATATTTGAACTTTACAGCTTAGCTAAATAGAACCATCTATATTTCCCAGTAAATCAGTAGATTCGTATTCTCTCACAAGTCATTAAATATAAATGTATCCAATCGTTTTTCAAGCATCCACAAACATTTCCTTATTAATACTCAATGCTAAAAACTAATGAAATTTCGATTAAGGTCATAGTGTTTGAAGTTTGAAGTGTATTATATAAGCGAAGGTGTAAATGACGAGTCTTTTTAATATCGCGAAAGCGTCCTTAGTCGAAAAGTGTTTAAAGAAGTGAAAATATGTTAAATTACAATTAATTTGAAATATCGCATATAGAGTGTGCTAATGGTAAGCATATCAACATATCACTTAGCTTTAATATATATTATATCTGTAATCATAATTCCATTAATTTGACTCACTAAAATCATGCAAATAGGATAAACCCATTCGAGTTTTGAGATATTCTTCTAAGACATTTTCTATAATCAGGATTAGGATTTTAAAAATTTGATATTAATTTTAACTTCTGATAATAATAAAATAAATATGGGCCATGTAAAAATAAAAAATTAGGAAATACATATTTATTGCAATAATAATTTACAGACTTCTGATCAAATCGGCTAATATGGGTTTTAATTTGCTTTTTATTTATTTATTTTTTTTATAATAAATACAATTTAATTGAAATAAATCTTAATGTTATATTCGATTATATATTATTTTTTAGTCAAATTCATTTATTTGCTTCTTGTGAGAAAATTCCAAACTATATTAACAAGATTTCACTCTGAACTCATATTCAAATGTATCTCAAAAAGCTTCAAACACTTTAAATAGAAAACGTTTCGCGACTCTAGTAGGTTTTCTATGCCATTATTGATTTGCTGAGCGTATCTTGACACTTCAGTTTCAATTAAAATTTGACAGAAGTGCATTTAGCCTACAATTGAAATGTCAGCAGATGAACCATCTGAGCTGCTGCACAGCAAAATGTCAAAAATCAGCAATTCAGCAGCTGGCTGCAGCTAGTTGCAGTAAGTGATTTTTGTACTGCGGCCCACATCGACGCCAGATGAAGTGAGCTGCATGAATGGGCAAACGGCTCAAGTGTGCTCAAGTTGCATTCGCACTAAATGACATGCATTTTCAATTGCCACAAATTTTGCTGAGTCATTTAGTCAATTGATGAGCCTGCAGTCATTGATTAAAGCTCATCTCACAAATATCTTAACCAATGCAGACAATTTGAAGTGCTCTTGTATTCGATATGCTGGCGATTAATCGAGTCCGTAGAGACAATGCTCTATGGCTGAATGTAACAAAGAAGCTGCTACCAGAGCACTGCCTGAGTACATAATCAAAACATTGCATTAAAAGCCAGCGGCTCGCAGAGAGACGAGAGTCCAGTTTATAAAGCAAACAAGTTCGACACAACAGAATGTTGACAAAAAGCGTAAAAATACGGACAGCTCAATACAGTATTGTACAAAATGAAAAATCCCACAACATGCAACAACACAAAATACAACAACAAAATGATTGCAAAAAATCCCGTTTGCCCATACAAATAAATATGCAGTCAAAGGCAATCAAGCCATGTCGCTTCGCTCCTCAGTCTGGCCGCAGTTGTCGATATTTGATTTGAAAAACATTTCAAAAAATACAAAAAAATGAAAAAAAACTACAAAAATTGCATCGAAAATGAATTTGATTTTTTCGATTTGCAATTGTCGCAACATTGCCATAGGCATCCTCGCAAATAAATAACGCCAGCAGAGGCCCAACAATTACCATTCGCATAGACATTTTGTGCCATTGAAAGGATACTTTGTTTAATACCCTGCAACCCTTTGAATTACGTAAAGAGTTAACACATTTTTTAAATCAAACAAACAAAATATCAAAAACAAATTAAGAGAAGCAGATTTTAAACATAATTTATAATATATATAATGATATTTGAATTTTAAAGTTATTAAATTAAATTATTAAAAAAAAAAATAATAATAATAATAATTTTGTAAGTTATGGGAATTTTTAGAATTGCTAGGGTATTTGTTCTCTCATGATAGATTTACAAAATATTTTGATGGCCCGTAAGTTGATATTTTAATTTTAAGCAACGTTTAGTTTTATAATCTTTTTTTTTCGTTTTGAATACAAACAAATTTCTGCACTTGGAAATGGAATTCCTTTCATTATATAGCTGACTCGTATACACATATGATCGTAAGGTTTGTTCAAATTACTTTATGAATACTTAACTAGGTTTTATTATTCGCTCAAATAATTTTATAAATAATAAATATAAAAAGACAACTTGATATGTAAGCTAAAATTAACTTTCGACATATCCGATATTGGAAAAAACTGATGTTTTTAATATTGAAACTGGTTCTATTGAAAGGTATTAAATAAAAAAATAATGTAAGATTGAAGCACTTCAAAACTTAACTGTTTTCGATAGCCGCATTTTAAGAAGTTTTCGAATCCTAAAATAATATTTTTTGAAGTCAATATTGAAAACAATATATTTTGAAATGTATATAGTATATTTTCAAATAATTTGTTCATGTATTGCCCTAAAACGTAGAACTATATTTATTTATTTATATTTTGTAAAATCATTTGCTTATTATGCAAAAAAAAAAAAAAAGATAAAGGTGTTACTTAAGAAAAATATATAATTACATATAATTATATTATAATTACAATTATTTATCATTATAAAATAAATCAAAATATAGTTGAACAAATAAAACAATTATATCTAATATAAAGATTAAATTGAATTAATTCTCATTCAAATTTTTATATTGTAAAAAAATAATGATAATAAAAAAAAAAATATTGAAACACATATATATGAAACAAAATATTTAAAATTGTGACTAAAATAAACTAATCAAAATTATGGCTTGGGATCTTGCGTTAAGTTTTATGATTCCAAATGGATCCCATTTCGTATTTGGGAAAATATTTTTGGCAATCAATTTATAATTATATGAAAACAGTAAATACAAATAGACTTCATTATTACTATTTTATTCCTAGACTTAAAATGTTAGCTATATAAGTACAGTTACAGGTACTACGAGTACTCAATTTATTACAGGCACTCAAATTATTTATTTTTTCATCAATTTGATGTTCATTCAAATATATTGAATCAGAACAATTATTTTTAAATAATAAGTTTACAATTTTTTCAACTTTTGGTCAATATCATGAAGAAAAAACTATTTTCGAACAAGGAAAAAGTAGCGTAGGACGGGACGGAAAACGTTTAATCTTCTGCAGCCATATAAAGTTTAATGAGCCGCAATTAATCGTACATGACAACACGATAAAAACGTTTACGGAAAAATATATCGTGCTCTCCTTCTTAATTTGTCTGGAGACTTGTTTTTCCACCAGTTTCAACTGCAGCTGGCTTTGTTAAAGTTTCGCAATTCATTTAGCTGAGCCTCGTTGGGAGCTCAACAATTGCAATAAATGCGCATTAAGTTGTAATATATTCGGGATATATGAAATATTTTGGATTTCAATGTTTGACACTTGTGTGAGAGAGGTTTGCGATCAGTAAATTTGTTTAATTTGTCAATTTTGAAATTGGAATTGCGTTTCCTAATTAACAATTTAAATAAATCGCGCAGCGTTTGTAACGTTCATTGAATGCAATTTAATTGGAAATTTAATTGCTTTTGTGGTCGAAATGTGCTGCGAGTGCCACCTTCACCCTTCGCCCTTCGCCATTCACCTGAACATTTACCTGGACCAGGGACATTTTTTTTCTTATTGTTTTTTATTGCTGTCATGCATTCATATTTGTGGAGCTTTTAATTTAGACGTGTCGTCCATTGAAATTTGCCACTGGTTGCTGCCTCGTTTAGCTTTGTTGTTTTAATTATTTGCGGTTATATTTATTTAAATATTTACCAATTCAATTAGGGTTTCAATTTTCATTCTGTTCGGACTGGGCTGGTTTGGTCAGGCTGCATAATTTACTATTGGCGACACTTTTGATGACTTTAATTGACTTTGCCATTTGCCGTCGACCGTCGGTTTTATCATAGTTTTAAAGCGACGATTCTACGCTGACGTATGATTTCAATTAATATAATGTCATATCTGACAAATCGTATCTGCAGACATCGCTAAGGATCTAAAGACGAGTCGAGACGCGACCAGCCAGGCAATAAGTTAACTGAAAACCTCACAGACGAAAAAGTTTTTTTGTTTCCTTCTTTCTTTATTTTATTTACTTTTTTTTAGCTTCTTTTTCTGCTTTTTTTTTGCCCACATGCAGCTTCTTTTGGCTGGCTGCGTGCCAATTATAAAAGTGATTTTGCTGTAAGCTACACGTCCCAAGCAGACATAAGACCCAAACATACACGCACACCCACACACACACTCATACACACACGCACACATACTTCCGTCAACGGGAAGTCATAAGACGTATGAACTTGTCGCCAGGCTGAAGCCAAAGCCAAAGCCACGTCAGCGGCAAAGTCGACTGACGTTTTCTCAGTTTGCGCTGGGCCAAGAAATGCGATAAATTGAATGACTGACGATGCCGTAAATACTTTTTAGACATGTCCCGATGGCTGGAGAAGCTTCTCAGGACTGTCGCACAAGTCGCTCGGATCAATTTCCACATGCAGCAGACAAATTGCGCGTGGTTAGATTTTTCTTTCATAGTTGTCATTCATTGACAAGGTGCAAATACATATACCAAATGCGACTGGCGCATTGCAGGGCAACTTTGCCAAAGTCGTGACAGGGTTAAGCGATATCCCGCACTCAAATTGATTTCCAAACTCACTGAACTTTTAGAAAACAAACAAATTTCTAATCTGCCAGCTAACGGCGCGTCGACCCAGATTTTGTTACTAGAAATATTTATTAAATCGTTGCTTTGGACTAAGGAAGTAAGATGGGTTGCTCAAGAGCTTATATGTAAGTATTTTATATGGAAGAACTGTAATAGATTAGTGCAGATATAATTAGAGGGAACTAGCTAACTAATATACTTTTTTTTTGGATGAAGTTTGTTAGTTTGAGTGTCTGAACATATCACAGAAAGTAAGTTGAAAAATTTATTTATTTTATTTTATTATGAGAAACGATTTTAGATCTAGGATCATCAAGTCATACAGGTTCACTGATGTCTAAACATATTAAATGCAGAAGACAATTAACTAACCTTTCGGTTGATTATCCATCTATCTATCCATCTATCCGTCTGTAGAAACTATTAGAGATTTTTTACGTGGGTATTTTAAGCGTAGATTAAGTTAGTTTCCAAAATTCGATCTTTTTTTTTACCTTTCTGTTGGCAGCTGAAGAACTATTTCGGAAACTCTGGCTCTAATCATTCATGAAGGCTAAATAAAAGCTTATGTCGCCATAAAGAAGACAATTTTTGTAAAGAGCAACAGAGTTTAAGTAATAGAATTTTAATGTTGCATGCTTAAACTTTCTTATGGAATGAGTGCACTAATAGCGAATATAAATGACAAACAAAGATTAAGATGAACTAAAGAGAATTTATTCTTAGGGCAATAATTAGCAGTTGCACGGAAGAGTTTCAATGAAATTTTGCATTTAGTGGTATTAGTATAGTATTTACAATTTATACAATTTTTATTTGTATTATACAAGATCCAAATTCCACATATTTAAAGTAATGTTTTGTTGTTAAATTAAGGAAAACGCATTAACCTAACTCTCACCACTTTGCATATCGGAGACAATCTTTGTCCCCGATGAGAGCTGAGCTCGCAGTCGCAGTACAGCGAGTCAATTGTATTAATAATTCGATTTATGTTGATACATAATTATCACTTTATTACTAACATAACACACACAACAAAATGTTAACCTAACGTTAAAGCGGACAGAGTCTTAAAGGCATGTTTACCCGCCTTCAGAGAGAGTTATCAATTTGTGTGATATTCTACATATTAATTTAATAAAAATATAAAATATAATATAATATATATAAAATAATAAATAAATAATAAAAATATAATAATAATATATATAAAATATAATTTTTTTTGTATGCAAAAAGTTTATTACTTGTAAGTTCATCATGCCTACGTATGACTGTGTATATGCATAAGAAAGGTATATTTATGCTTTGATAGAAACAATGGAGTATAAACACATATTAAATCGGGATGCAGGGTATTTGTATATTTCTTACTTCATATTTAATATATTGAGCCTGGGTAAGTCTCTTATAAAATATTACAGAAATTATTATGAAACTACTTCTTAAAGGCACGCATGGCTGTAAAACCTTCGTAAGTAAAGGTGCTTTTAAATTTTCCTATAACTATTTCTGCAGTAGTTGCGTTAAACAGAAACAGAGAATATGGCATGGTATTTCGATGGGCTTTCAGTTACGCAACTCTCGTTCGGTTCAGGCCAAGCTGCAGACTCATTGAAATGCATGAAACTTACTCGAGCGTTGCTTTTGTTTGCCTAAAGTCTCGTTTTATAATTTTTGCGCAAATTGCGGCTTTTCGGCATCGGCGGGCGACAGAAGCAACAATAACGCGGGCTGGCAACATCAACAGATTTCAAACGCCAAAGCGCTTGAAAGCAACTAATAAAAACTGAGCGCGTTGCATATGTGTAAAAATTTACACCACGTCCAAAGAGGCGGAAGGGCTGTCGATAGGAGTGCTCGGTGGGGCGTAGCTACGGAGTCTGGACCAGCCCAGAGTCCAGAGCGCCAATTCGTTAGCCAGACACGGGCTAGTAGCGTGTTCAGCGGGGTGTAGGGGGCAGTCGGTGGCCATTTTGTTGCCAACTCGACATATTTCAATCACGTAAATTTATTACGTAAACATTTGCTTTGCTTTTTGCACACAATTATGACGACCAACTGCAGTCGAACCGTGCGAGAGAGGAGGGCCGCCATTTGCTATCCGACTGCAGCAGCACAATTTCCAATTTTAATCTTTTTACAACCGGCCCCTCATCACCCTCACTGCCCTCCCGCCTCCTGATGGGCTGTGCCTGCCTTCGCCTGGGCTCATCGCTGCGAGCTGCCAAGCTGCCTTTTACTCTCCCGTAATATTCATAATGGATTTACCAATATGGTGAACAATTTTTATTAATGCAGCCAACCAACCCAGAGTGGGGGCTTAGGGTGTTAGTGAATGGTCAGTTATTTTTCTGTTCGCTTCTTTTCTCTGCTATGTCTATCAGCAGCAGCAGCAGCAGCAGCAGCAGCAGCAGCAGCGGGCGGTGGCAGCCGTATGTATGTGTGTGTAAAATGGTTGGAATGTTGAAATGTGTGCCTGTATAAGTGTATGTGTGAGTGTGTGTAGCAAATGTATATGTGTCCTTTTCGACCATTTGGACCAGCGGGTCAAATGGGCCTTTGGCTTTTTGATCTTTAAATGTTTGCACAACGCTTTGATGTTCGTCCTCTGCTCTGCAATCTGCAGCTGTTTTTGATTTTTTCCCACTTCTCCTGTTGCTAACTTTTTTTTTTTGCAGCGTTCAATTTGTAATGTAATGGGTGTTCCTTGTAAAAGTAATAGACGCTTAAGAGAGAAGCAGCCATATGCTGATAGAATTTACAGTTGTTTTTAATTACTCGTTCGTCGATGCATTTATAATTTACTGTGTAGTTTATACAGGTGAGTAGGAGTCCGTTTTAGTTGATATAGGAAAACTTGTATATATGAGAAAGAACTACAAGGCAGAGACGGTTATAATGTAATAATATTTCATTGAGCTTCTTCCACTAACACATACATAATGGAAATTCTATTGTAATCGATAGAAATGGAATTATGTTGGCTTGTCTAAATAGAGTCGCAATTAATTATTAATTAAGTTGATCTAAGCATGCCGTTTGATTATCTTAAGTTTTTATGTTAATCTCGACAATCTCTCATCTCGACTTGAGCTATCATGTTGGAACGTACTTCCTCATGTTTCGACTATCTATTGACTCTTTTTTTTCATGAAATTATATTTTGTGCCAATAAGCAATGCAATATTAGGAATGCAAACTAGAACTGAATTTTCTTGAAAGTTGAGTCGAGTAGAATAAAGTCACAGATATTTGAAAATGAAAATAAATTCAAATTATATTCAATGTTAACAGCGACAACTTCCACTTCGATGCTGGGTATCTGCTAGTCGAGCAGTCCCAGTGAAACAATTTTGGCTTATGCACGCCATTAACAATCAAAACTTAAACATTGAATAATGATCAATGGATGGCGGTAAACTTCGCCTCTGGTAACTGATAAACACCAGTGGGGGACTCGTAGACTCGGCAGCTATTTCAGTGGATGTCTTTGAAATTAAGTGGATTTTGCGCTCGTTGACGGGCAAACTTCATAATAATCATGTTTGAGGCAGAGACGACGGCGATAACGCGGTAATAAGTCAGCCGTGACGCGGATGGTAAAAGAAAAAAATAAAAAATAAAAAAAAAATAATAATAATAAAACACCTGGCCGCAGCATCTGCGTTATCCATCGGCTTGACAGGGGTTGGCGGCACCTGTAGACAGCGCGCTGAAAGGTGTGCGAACGTTTTAAAGTGGAATAGGAAATTGAGAGATTGACTCTCAGGAATTGGAATATTTCCTGTCTTATCAAATTTACATAATTATTTGGTCCGCTTAAAGAATTTAATTAAAATATGAACAGACTTAAGTGCGTAAATGGGCGAATTAAAGTTTCATACTTTGGGCAATTTAACTGCATGCAATAAACAGTCTTTGCACAAGGCTAACGGCACGCTGAAGTTGGCGTGGCAGCTGCTGCTAACTCAACTCAGAGCCCAGTGCGAAAGTTGGCGTCGAAGCCAAGACTTGGAGTAGGAGTAGGTGCTGGAGTTGGAGTCAAAAGCGTCGGCGTAGCCGGCAAGCCATATGAACATACAAAATATTCTCTACAAAGGAGTTGATTACACAAAGGAAAATTACGACGAATCATTTCCGCTGCTTGGCTGCTTACACGACCAGCGACTGCTCTCCAACAGTCCAACATCGCGGGACTGCCGGGGCGTGGCAGTTGGTAAACGGCTGCAGAAACAAAGCGCTCCATGCGCGACGGCGTTAGCAAAAATCACAAGAGATATGCCAGAAAAAGGGCAGCCCATATTTCTGTTTCTATACGATTTTTTTTTTATATTTTTATTTTGTTTTGTTTTGTTTTCTTTCTTTCATTCTTTTTTTTGCGCTCAGCTCTAAATTACTAACGAGCAACAAACGACACGGGCATTGCATACTTTTAGGCGTTGCACATGCGAGTTGAGGCGTTGCCTCAGCCAGTCCTTAAAGTCGACGTGTGACACACAAACCGTTAAGCGACATATAAAAAAACACTATCTATTCTTATCAAAGGGATCTACCAGTTTAAGCGAGACGAGACTTGTTCAGAAAAGTTCATAGTCTTCCACTATATGTCTTCAGTTGCTCATGTTCATTATTTATTTATTTAATTATATATATATATATATATATATATATATATATATATATATATATATATATATATATATATATATATATCTATTTATTATTTGTTATTTATTATTTATTATTTATTTATTAATTTACTAATTAATTTATTTATTTAGAAATATATATATATATTTATTTACTTATTTATTTATTTATAATTATTTATTTAATTTGTTGTTTTTGTTTAGTTTTCACAAGAACATGGTTATTAAAATTTAGAATTTTAGTTAATCAGAAAAACAACGTTTGCAAATCCTTGAGTTTGCCATTTAATGAAAGAGAAAGCTTTTTCCATTTCGGATTTTGGATTAATTTATGCAACTTTATGAAAACAAGTTTATTGACCCAGCTATAGAGGGGCCTTAATCTAAAGCCAGACAACTTCAGGTCACATAAATTATTATTAATTGAAATTCTTTTTCGAGGCATTTCAAGGATCAGAAATATATTAAAAGAGAAAAAATTAGCGAACATACGCCAAAAAACAGACAGCACACACAACTTTTGCGGGGCTCATAAATTGTTAGTGTCAGGACATTAGCATACTTTGAGGCAGCGAAAGGAAAGAAAAGAACGCGCCGCACCGCGCCGCGCCGCGACACGACGCGAAGCGACGCGGACTTGTAAACGTCAACGATCGTCTAATGTTTCCATGCGTCATAAATTTCATTGAAAAGCGCTTCCGTTGCGCCATTTTGTGGCCAAGCAGGCGGGCCATTCGGGTCGGTCTAGCGGGTACACAAGTAGCTCTGCTTCCTTCCACCTGGTTGCTGCCACTGTGCTACCTTTATCGTGGCATTGCCGTTGCCTTTACCTGTTACAAAATGCATAAGGGAAATGAATTGCTTTACGGCCACCGCAGTCCCAGAAGGTTGGAACGTCGACGGGATACGCTTAAGAAATGTGCAACTGTAAATCAACACCATATACACACCCCTCCACACACACACAGAGAGAGAGAGAGAGAGAGAGAGAGAGAGAGAGAGAGAGAGAGAGAGAAATAGTTGCGAGACGGCCATTTTGTAGGCGTTTATAAGCTGTCGAAAGTAGTTAAGCGTTTTTCATAATTTATTTATGGACGATGTTGAATCACATTTAAGCATGTTTCATTTTAAGTGCGCAGTTTATGGCCCAAGCGGCCATAAAGAGGAATTAAGTAGTTGTATTAGTTGCCTATGGGTATGTATGTGGGTTTATGTATGTGGGTGTGTGTGGATGAGTGTCTGGCATATATTTGCGCTTCTTGTATGCTTGTATGCAAATTGGGGTTTTCAAGTGTTTAATGCTAGGTCAGAGAGATAATGCCTCACAGTTGAATTTCAGTACTTGGATTGCTGGCAGAAAAGTTTCACCGTTCGGAGCTCTTGGTGCTCGCCTCTTAATTGCCACAATGGTAAACTTCATTTACAATTAGAGCCATGTACTTCATCCTAAAGCACTTACTCACCCATTGGTAAACATTTATCCACAACTTTGGTTACTAACACGATTATAACATTTAGTGAAATAAAACTTGGCGAACAACTATGGGAAAGTGCAGCAGCATGAGAGCGGATGAGCCATCCAGAGTACTCACTCCATCCCTAACGACCACCAATTGAAGTTGTTAATGAAATAATTTCTTATAACGGACGAAAACTTTTCGGATATGTGTGTGTGTGTGTGTGTGTGAGTGTGGATGCTGAGTGAAAAGCAAGAAAGTGAAACTCGACAATTCAGTTCATTTAGTTTCTGCGGCTGTGGCTGATTATTTGGCATAGATTTTACTTACCTGCAATAAGAGAGAAGGCAAACAAGGTATTCCGAATGGCCACTTCACGACTTGCCACATTCATAAGACGAGAGCTGCACAAGTCAGTGAGTGGGCGAGTGGGCGAGTGGGCGAGTGAGCGAGGGGTGCTCGCGTCTTTTGTGCCTTGCTTCAATTATGCGCAACTCGTTTTGTTTGACTTTGGCCAGCAAAAAGTCTAAACAAATTCTGTGTCTGGCTCTTTGCTGCACTTAACTTGTGTTTTATTGCCTCGCAGCCCGCCGCTGTCCATTCGCACTCATCAAGAGGGGCGCCCAAGTCTAACCCTGCCCACCCACACTCACACCCACACTCACACCCATACTCACACTCACACCCGTGTTACTAGTAGAGCCCATTGTGCGCTTTGTTTAATGTTATGTAAACTTTTGCCAAGCTTGGCTACTTTTTGCCCGTCTTCTTTGCTTTGTGCACTTCTTGGCCCTGGCCGCACTTCAACTTGTGTTCTATCTATTCAGCCATTCATTTTGGCTATGTTCGTTATGTTTTCTCTTTCTGCTTGTGCGGAACGAGTAGTTAAAGCTGTTTAAAGCCAAAGCTCTTCCAAATTGAGGCATATATAGCAGATAGTACTTAGGCTCAACCAACTTTCATGTCACGATTTATCCGCGCTCCTCGTCAAATTCTGCCACGCTGACAAATTTCGCGGTCTGCTAACTTCTCAGCTTACTCATGATTGATGACTTTTCAATATAGAGACAGTGATTTTTTTTCTTTTTTTTTTTTTATGTGGCAGCAGCCATAACGTGTGCCCAAATGTAAATAAGCTCTCTATATGTGTATGTGTGTGTGTGTGTGTGTATACATATTGACGTCGACTCCCCCTTTGGAAATCAACTTAAGCACTCAATTGTGGATTACATGCGTTTTATTTATGATTTTCCACGCTGGTATTACAAAATGTTTTTCCTTGGTTTCAATTTATTTCCAGTTGTTGGTGCTTCTGATTTTCTTCTTCTTCCTCATCCTCATCATCATCATCATCATCTTCTTCTTCTTGCTATTGTTATTGTTGTATCAGCAGTAGAGTTTATTTGCAGAGTGTTGGCTTTCGATTGTGGCTTTTGCTTTTTTGCTGCCCAATTTCTGGCTTGACAATTTTTAGTACAATTTCCGCCTCAACTTTGCGCTCTCTCAAACTTTTCTATGTTCAACTTTTTTGCCCAACTGGCAACATTTAATTGCTCAGAAAAATACTTTCAAAAATACGAATAAAAAAAAAATAAATAAAAAAAAAAATGAAAATAAATAAAATAGGAAAAAACGAGAAAATATTGTGAATTGTTGTATTTTATTATGTTGCTTAAAGTATCCCATAAACTGCATTTTGAGGGTCTGCTGAGCACTTCAACAATTTGCAGTATTTAAAATGTTATTGTCATCGAGTTGAAGTTGAAAACTTTTGGTCTTCTATTATTGGCGTATGGCAGAGCGTTTAAAGACAATTGAAAGAAAATTCAAATTTTAGTAAAAATTAAATAATAAGAAAATATATTTATAGATTGCTCATACTTTGATTAAGTTGTTAGCCGATGCAGTAGATCACATTATAGCGTATTTATATGTAACAGAAATAATGCAATATTATTTAACTCTATAGAAATTGCCTATTAGCCTGATTAAAGTATATTAAACTATACAAAAATCTAGATGAAATCGACAAAAAATAGATTTATTGAAGAATAATTTAGTAGAACTTATAACAATATATATTAATAGCAATTAGAGAATTGAGGGTGCACAGAGAGTGAGAGAGAGAGAGAGAGGGAGAGAAAGTGATTATGAAAGACAGCGAGGGTTGATGATTGAGGATTGAGAAGAATTAATATAGAAAGAGAACGAAAAAGAGAGAGAGAGAGAGAGAGAGAGAGAGTGTTGAGCTAAGGCTGGAACTTATGTTAGACTCGATATCTTTGCAACGAACTATCGCTTAAAGTTTTAGCATCTGTGCAGAGTGAAATATTGATATAGATATATACATATTTATAAGGTTTCATTCACAACACATGACAAATATATGTATATTCGAAGTGAAGTCGGTTGTCGACAAACAATATAGAGTGAGTGAGTTTCAATGTCACTCAACTCATTTTGACATTTCTCATTCGAACACGACTTTTGTTGCCTTCCAAGATGCCCCCTAATATGTATAGCTGTTATAGAGGTGGTTCTTTTTTAAAGCCTTTATTCAAGTTTATATTGTTTTAGCTATGTAAAAGGTATACTTTAAATATGCAGTAGGCATATTTGCATTGCTTGCATAAATAAATAAAGAAGTAAATATTTTGGAAAAGCAAAAAAAAAATATTTACTTTCTGTTTGCCCTGCTTTTGACACAAATTTGAGCCGTTCGTTAAAAAAAAGCTGAGCGCTTAAAGTGAATTAAATCGCGTACGCCGCATCTAGTTGCATAGCTGCTGTTACGCCCCCTTTGTATTTGGATTCGGATTCATGCTCATGCTGGACTACCAATTGCTGATTCCCGCTCGGTTTCGGCTCGTCGTGTCGTATCGTGGCAGGGTATGGCAAAGCGTGGCGTGGCGTGTGTTACTTGATGTTTGCCTGCTGCACTTAATGTAATTAATTTTAATTAAAATCCAACATAATGAGGCGCTCCGAACTGCCGCGAAAACAGAAAAAATTGCCACCGTAATGAGCAAGTCGCCCGAACAGAATCTTTTTTTTTTTCGGTGCATAGATATTCGCGCCTGGAGATGCAAGCGAAAAAAGAAAGAAGAAGAAGATGAAGTGTAGCATGCTTTTTAGCGCGGCTGTCCATGGATTAAGCGCAAATAGAAAGCACAGACGAACCACAGGCACACATACATGCACACAGTAGCTGGTAGTGAGTGTATATATGTAAATGTATGTGTGCGTGTGTGTGTGTGAAAGTGTGTTTCCGTGTTTGTTTAGCTGCTGGCCCGTAAATTTACGTTACAACTAGGATGAAGCGTTTGGTAAACATTTTAAAGTTGGCATTTAAATTATGTTGCCGATGTGGCCGCTGCTCAGATGCTGCACAAGGATGGGGGCCAGCTGAAGGGAAAGATGCTGAAAGGGCACATCATGTATGTGTGTGTGTGTGTGTGTGTGTGTGAGTGAGTGTCTATGTGTGTGTGTGTGTGTGTGTGTGTGGAATATGGAAAGTGTGTATTTCAATTTGAAGTGCAACAAACAAGAGGCTTTCGCATTTGATAGTAATTGAAACAGTCTATGGCTGATAAATATTTGTTGTATACAGATTTTCTATCAGAAAATTCAGATGAAGATACTCAATTGTTATATATTGTTATAACTTATGATGGATACGGATATATGTATATCCATAATTTATGTGTTGAATCACGATACTTTCATTTACTCAACTCACTTAGCTTGTTCCATGCTTTAAAAGATGTATGAAAAAGGCATTGATATCGACATTCAGTACAGACTAAGGATAAGGAATATAAATATATATTAATTATTGAATATTTAGATTAAGAAAATAATGCATATGTCAGATTGCCACTGTTGCTTTAATATTTAATAGTATTTGCAGAGTTCATTAAATCAATTACAAAATGCAGACTGAAATAATTTATCGTCTGTTTATTAAAGGTGCAAGGAATCTTATGTAGACGACAAGTGCAGTCGAGGATCTCAGAGTTCCATGTGATATCATATGTTATACACAAATTATTCTTACCATTTTCTCATACCGTTTTACCTCTCGGCAGGACAAAGCGCAACAAATCCTTTTCACTTTTTACACAATTTACGGCAGGGCAAACTGATTACGACTGCACGAGCAGCGCACATGACAGACAGACAATAGACCATACTTACATATGTGCACACTCTCACTCACACACAAATACCAACACACACACACACACACACGCACACACCTTTACAAATCACATCACATAAGCTACGCTGGCTGCCTGGGCAAAGCTTCGCACGCCCCCTTTCTATACAGGAGTATTGACAATGCGCGCTACACACAAGAATTCTGGCAGGAGGCTCTTGCTCTTTGGCTGCATTCGCCCCCGCTGCCTGCGTTGCCTTTTAGCCGGCAGCTGTGTTGCACTTTTTGTGCCGCCATTTGCGCTATAAACAAATAAAGTGTTCCTGCAGCTCAGGCACATTTTTTCTTCTCTTCTTATTTTTTTTTTTGTTTTTTTTTTTTTGTGTTTCTGTGGGCCTTCTGCTCAGACGTTGCATTTGTGCCTGTGCTTCACCCCTCCCGATTCACGCGCTGCTGCACAAAGTAAAGTCGGCATTTGTCTGGATCCCTTTTGCCCCGCCACCAACTATACCACAAATGCGAAAACTCTCGACTCGTCCATGAATAGAAAAATGCAGCACGTATTTGTGCAAATTTAAACAGCACACGGCTAGCAGACAATTTAATATGCTCAGTTTGGCTAACTTTTGTCCCCAGCTTGAGCTAGAGAAACGAATCGCTAATCATCGAGCTCAACTAGCAGCCAGCAGCCAGCAGCCAGCGGCTAAGCAAATACTAAGCCAAAACCTTAGAACAAACAAACTCAAAGCCAAACGCTGATTATGCCAATAAGGATAATGCTGCCAATGCGATTTTGCCAAATGTCAACAGAAGCACACAATTTTCCAAAAGCTGAGCATCATTTTTGCAACACTCACACCCATAGTGAGAGAGAGAGAGGAGAGAGTGGGAACAGGGCTCAACTGAAACTCCAACACAGACTTCGCCTAATCACATGCAAAACGTCGGACCGGAACGAGCGGGGGTGGGGGGATGGGGATGGGGAATGGAAACACCAAACGTCAGCTGAAACTGACAGTGGCGCAGTGTCAACCGGCTGCAGTTTTTGCGGCGCTCGACAAAAGTCAAGAGCCTGGAGGACAAGGGCAGCTTTGTGGCGGTGGCAGCATAACATTAATTAAGTTTGTAACGACAAATGCCAACACGACAGAGACGTAAACACACACAGACATACTTACACATAAATCAGGCAAAACGCATACAAATGCACAGCGAGAGCTCAAAGGATGTTTTGGAGCATGACAAGTGGTGACAAAAGAGAGGCAGGTGGAGCAAGTGGGCAACGCTGGTTGCTTGAATGCCATGACAACGTTAATTTTATAAACTCTTCAGCATTTGGGAACCGAAATTCTGTCGAGCTCTGCGTGAAAATGAGGCACAAACTATCTGGCTGCCTTCTCTTTGTGTGCGAGTTATGAAGTTGCCCCAACTGCAGAGTCATTAACTACGAGTTTAATGTCACTACCATCTTATCTTGAGTCAGATGCGCATTCTTTGAGAGTAACTAGAACTTATTCATGTGTTATGGGAAGAACGGCTTATTCTGATAAAGCCAATATCTATATTTGATATACATATATATATATATATTAGTGCTCAGTAATCTTCTGAATATTCTTGTAGATTTTTCGCGTAGGCTAGCGGATCATAGCGGGTAACATTGGATGAGAATATAGTTAAATGTATGGCTTATGGAGGTCTCGCCTTATGTACCTGGTTATATTGAGTAAGGGGTCTCAGTGATCTTCCTCAGCATTTTATTTAAGCTTGATTATTTTTTGTCAACTTAGAACAAAATTAGTGCTGCAGCAATGATATATATTTATTTGTAATCATTATTTTATTAACTCGCATATATTTTTCCTTCAATTTAAATGAGTTTTATTTTCTAATTTTATTTATTTCGTATTTCTATATGAATAATCCGTCATAATCCGTCAAAGCTTGAACAAATAAAAACAATTATTATTAATAAATTAGATTTTTATATATACTTCATAGTCTAAGTAGAACTTTTACCTTAATTACTGACAAGATTCATGCACTAAATGCAGTTAAAGTGTTTTTCTGTAAAATCATAGCAATTAGTTGGAAGTATCTCCATAATCAATTCAACTTAATGAAATATCATAAAACGACTTCATTGCTAAGCTAGTCAAGCAGATGGCGCATCTCTTGTTCAGCGCTTGATTCAGTTTAATGAAATTGTTGCAGGTTGCAATTAACAAAGCTAACACCGGTAAAACTTGAACTTGTTTACATGACGCAGCTTCGTCCTTCGCTTACTTCAATTCCTGGAAGTCTTCCTTGATGCGGGCTCCGCTTTAAGTACACAGAAATATTTTCCAACAAATGCGAGTTAAGTAAATGAATGAAAAGGAGTTTCTGCTGAAGTAGCAAAAAAGTCACAAAGTATAATCGAGATTAATATCTTAATATTAATATCAAGAACTTTAGCTATGTATCTCAGTGTATTCTATAGCATGTACGTTATTATTGCAAAATTATAAAACTTGCGTTTTCTATTTATATTTACAGATCTTGGTTTAAGCCAAACTCTGCTTCTATTTATGCGCATAGTACAGCTTAGAAATCATGAGCTATCAGAAGGGTAAGTGAATGATTCACATTGCTGCATATGACATCAGGCAAATGAAGTACGTTGCTCTGATTTGCTTGAATGACAGACCTTTACCAATCATATAAATCAACTCCATTTAGCAAATCCCATCGAAGTAAACATCGAATGCATAGCGAATCAAAAAATTAGTTTGCCCCAAACAATTTATAAAAGTCTGCCGCATTTGCTATCCATTTATATGGCATGCTCGGTTTATCTTTGCCGTTTCCTTTTCGTCCTGTGTGCCTTGTGTTGTCTGCAATACAATTTACAGTAAATCAAGTAGAAATGAAATTTACGCGGGTCATTCTCAAACAATTTGCTAGCGCATTAGCCAACAAAAGATAAAAATGCGTTCAAGCATTAAAGCAAGACTTGCCCAGCAGTCACGATGTAGTACGACTTCTCCGTTTCGGTATCTGTCGAAGGGGCCATTCGAAGTGAACTCTAAATATATAGTGTAATACAGTAATGGGCCGATTGACAGCGCAACAAACGTGGGGAGTGGGGAGTGGGGAGAGGGGAGAGGGCAAGGTTCTTGCCTCATATGAACTTTAGCCTAATGAGCTTGCATGAATCTGCGATTCGTTGATGCGCTCCATTGAGCTGGCAGCGCTTGTTAGGGCTTTTAGGCTGCTGCCAACTAGTTTCGAATATAATTGCCGTTATACGGATCGAAAATGGCGGACCTAGTGGCTTAGAGCGCGGCTTTCGCTGCGCCGCGGCGTTCAATTAACTTGTGCGACAATCCAATCAAAAGTGTATTAAAGGCCCGTTTACAGCCGGCACAACGAGCCCATTTGGGTGGGCGCTTGTCGATAACAGCAATTACATAAATGTTTTTATGGCCATGCAGTGTGCGCGGGCATAGCCCACTACCAGCAGTTGCGGCGCCTACCGTGAACGGTCTACACTAACGACAATGCGCTTTAATGGCATTGCCAGCTGCAGCAGCTGCTGCATTCAAGGCGATTTTTATGGCATCGACGTTCAGGTTTTGCAATTAAAGCTACAACTCAAATTAATAAGTATACGATGTGTTGGTTGGCAACATGACTCGGCATGAAATAATGATGAACTGGAAGAGATGTCAGCGAGAATCTGTTATGGCTACGACGTGATATCCAATAGAAACATGATTATAGATCACTGACTATATAGATTACAGATTATACATTATATTACTTGATGCTAGAGGAACTTGTGATTGAGCGATAATATGGATGAGAGCAGGAAGAGAGGAAGACAGGCAAAAAGAAACGACAGATAAATCATCAATGTAAGAGAGTTGATGGTAGGGGATATGAGAGTATGGTTCGATACGATATTGTTGGTATACTAATAATGAAATATGCATTCATTATAAACAGTCGCTTTTAAATGAAAAGAAAAGAAACTTTGTTGTATTTACATTAGCAACAATTTCAATAGGCTTTTAGATTAGCAAAAAGTTGTGGAAACTTCTTGCAAGACGCATTCCAATCTAAATAATGCTAAATATAAATTAAGGCGCATAGAAAAACAATCATTACAGTTGGTGGGCGATTGGCCAATTTCGATTACAGAAACAAAAGCAAAACTAACTTTTACTTGCCCATTCATAAAGAGACAGTAGAAGTGGAGGAAGATTGGGAGTTGGGCTGGTCTAATATATGAAAGGTCTAGGCCGAGTACGCACGTATGAGATTTCTTATTTACGATAAAGAGACACACAAAAAATATCAAAATGGCAAAAACAAGAAAAGAAATTGCACACAAATACCTCACTCCCGCAACATTACTATCGGTAGCCCCAGCCACACTTGGGAGCTAGTCAAGCAGAAAAAGGGCAACGGGGACACAAAACCAGCGACAGTAAAAAGGCCAAATATTGAATTGTGCGTAATTTACGATAAAAAGGGGAAAATTGGAAAAGTTTCTGCGCCTCCAATCCCTTCCGTACCGTACCGCTCCGCATCGGATGTGAGGAGCCCCCACGAGCATCTTTTGTCGTTCGCTTATTTATGTAGTTCGTGTCGAGAGTTCAACTCACGTGTGGACCGGCAGTGGGAGGGAGTGCAGAGTTTTGCCTGCAAAAGAAAAATATAAATTGTGATTGCCTGAATTTAGGAGCCCATAGGCATTGTTTGTGTATGTGTATGTGTGTGTGTGTGTGTGTGTGTGTATCTCCTAACCAATTGAGACATTCTTATTAAATATTACAAATAGCCGAATAAATAAAATGGGTGCGTAAGCAGCGTTGCCATGCGAGGCATTAACACAGATATTCTTAAACGACTATAAATACTAGGCCAAGAAGTTCGATTATTCCATAGGCTCCTAAGGAATACATATTAAAGAAACAGTTAAGTGCGCTAAAATTAATTAATTTAACGTTGACAAGCAGAGAATTTTTATTATTATTGTCAATTAATAAATCAAAACAATATAACTCATTATATATAATAGATAATACTTTTCTTTCTGTTTTCATTTAATAATTTTTTATATATATATATATATATATATATATTTTTTTTTTAATAAAAATAAAATTTTCAATTTTTATTAATATTTTATTATATATTATATATTTATTAATATATTATTATTTTCTTTTAATATAAATATGTTAAAGATAATGAAATCTATTTATGTAAATATACATGTAACATATTTTCTCGGGTTTATACAAAATTAACCGCAGATTTGAATAAAATTAATGTATTTTTTCATAGCATTCATATTTCCATAGTTCGCAAATAACTATTAGTTATTTGATCCTTCACATTCTGCTAGATTAAACGATTAGCCAAGAATAGTCAAGAGGCTTTGGTTTCTGGTTGAACGTTTTGCTTTGAACTATTTGTGTGATGCGTGATCGATACGATTGGAGCTAGTAAGAGAGTAGCTAAGTCGAACGAGTCTCTAAGAACGGTCAGCATATACACTTGCAAATACGTTCGTGAATCTAAAACGCCTGCATATCAATACATATACAAAGGACTTTTGTGAAACTCACAAACTAATTGATCTCGAGCGAAATCAATGAACCCGAAGGCTCGACACAATCGAACTGTGTAACGGTCAACAGATATTTGCGAGTTCTGATTATTTAAATATTTTTTAAAGTCTAATTTTAGATATTGATCATTTTTATTTATTACATTTTTTGTTGTAGAGTATACAATTATTTATTTATTCCAAGTTTATAAATATTACAATATTTACTTAATTTACATGTTACATGAAGAGTCAACTGCTATAATTTAAAATATTAGTTAAAATAACTATATACACACATTAAAAAAAAAAAGAACACGATTAAATTTTTTTTATTTTTAAATTTACAATTCATAGAAATGATTAAAAATCCATATTTTGAGAAAAATCGGGCTGCAGAGGCGAGTCCCGTCATAGCTTGTTTTCACTTCTTGACTGAGTTCGTTGCTAAATTATTGAAGATTGGAAGATTATCTTCAAAAATGCAACAGTTACAGAATATCAGACAGCAAATTTATCAACAATTATAAAATATTGTCGCTTAAACACACGTGCACAAAAAAAAAAAAATATATATAATAGCGAGTTTATTAAATGCTAAATAAACGTTTGCCCTAATAGACTTAATGGGGTCCACTATTTTTTTATGTCATGATTTTCCGTTATGGCTATAAGATATAAAAACTGACATTTAAAAAATTAAATTTTTTCATTTTTAATGATCTGATTTCAGACTTGTAGATACCCTGTTCCCAGGCTCGTCATTCGTCCTCAATATCTAATAGCTTATAAAGTATTGCTCAATTATCTCCTAGTCCCTTAGACGAAGTTAGTTCAACTCAATATTATTGCAACGAGTCGCAACTGTTCCCCTGTACTTGTCATAGACATGTTTACAAGTCGAGCATAGCCTTGCCGTTTTCACCCATTGCAAATGGGGGAATAGGGTATAAAAAGCATGTATTAAAATGGTTGTTCTGCTGCATACAAAATCAGTGTATGACAACGACCTCAACACGTCGCCTGTCGGTAGCCCTATGCCTTGTCTGGCCACACACAAACAAATGCCATGGGCCGCGGCAGCTGCATGTACACACACAAACACATTCACAGATGAGTGCGTGTGCGTGTGTGTGTGTGTGTGTGCGCCCAATTGTATGCAACGGCTTTTGTGTCAAATTTTTATGCCATGCATAGCACGCAAACGTGTGCGAAAACGTAGACCCAAAACTACAGACACTCTGCAGCAGCAGCAGCAGCAGCAGCAACAACAGGCTGCGTAGTAAATTGAAAGACCGAAGACAGAAGTGGTAGACATGCTCGGTAGAGGGCAGAGCACAGTAGAGTCGATGGAGGAGCAGAGTGATTCAATTAAATCAGTCCAATTGAAGCAACTGACAAAATGTGTGTGTGTGTGTGTGAGTGTGTTTGGGTGTGCATGGAATATTTAAGCTGCCTGGCTGAGGTCCTGCAGCAGGACATTGACTGCCACTGGTGCAGTTGGTGTTTAAATTTAAGCTTAAAGTCCGAATCGGTCGTTAGCAACAACAACTTCATTATCGGGCCACCGGCTCGGGCCAAATGTTGTTCCGAAAAAGTTGTCGCTTGTCGCATTTTATACAAATAACTGCACATTATGTTTGCGCAACACTTGCGCAACATTTTTTAATGTCTCGACACTTTTTGCCACATGTTGAAATCAGCGAACCGGCCAGCAACAGCAACAGCAACAACAATAACAACAACAACATTGACAGCAACAACAACAACAACAACAACATTGGCTGTGACTTCTGTCGGCTATCGTATTAATATCTCAATTTATAGCAATTTATAAAAATATGAAACACGCCGATAGGCTTCAAAAACGTTGAGCGTTGGGAGGCCCCAACAAACGTCAGAATGATGCAAATAACATTTAAATGCATATATATATATATATATATATATATATATATATATATATATATATATATATATATATATATAAACATTTTTTATATTTTATTTTCCGCTGTTTGGAGCTAACGAAGCCAATGCAGCCGCCACTGGGGAATCTGAGCGAAATCATTTAAATGCAGTTGTTCGCTTTAAGCGAGACAGCTTTAAGCAGAGCTGTTGAACAATAGATTTTAGATATACAAAATGTGTAGAGGATAGTAGAGGGATGGTCTTTAATGTCAACTCCATGGAAACAGAAAAAGTGTTAGCAATTTTAGTTTGTGTCATGATGTATATGAAATGTGATTTATTTGTTTTTATTTCTTCATATTTCAATCATTTGGTTCCACTGTGCACTGCCTTCTGGTGGTACGAGGCGAAACTTTTTACAGCGGGCATTTTCTGTGTGAAAATCACTCAAAATTGTGTTTAACTAAGCGTAAAAATTATAAGCAAATTAATTTGCAAAATCACAACAACAATAGTTAGTTGGGCGGTTCCAGCAAAACTTTTGTGAAACAATCAGCCGAGCAGCCCCGACACTCCGGTTAGTTCCGTTGGGATTCATTCTACGTCCTTGCCTCGGCCTGCCCGAACAACTGACGTGGCGTCTGCAAAGCCAGCCAAACGAAACGGAACGGCAACAGCGAGGAGCAGGAGCAGAGGCAGGAGCAGGAGCAGGAGCAGTAGCAGGACGACGAGCAAAACCAGCACAGCGGCTCCAGAGAGGAGAGAAGTGTGCTGAAAATATCCGACAATTTATCTGCATAAAAGCGCAGTGTGCAACTTTGATGTAGCCTTCACTGGATTGATGGGCGGACCAAACTTTGCTGGCAATTAGTAAAAATTTAAAGGCTGACCTCGTGATTTATAAGGTTCTCCCATGTTAAAGTACACACGCTTATATGAACGATGCAAGACATCATTTTATTCTATATAGTGTTCTCTAAATTTAAAATGAGAAATTAAAGAAGAGAGAATGATAACAAATTAAAAAATATTATTATAATAATAATTGTACTTCTTGATTATCATCAGATATTAAAAGAAACATAGCGATTATAAATAAATTTATAATTATAAAAAATTTAGATTTACAAAACCTGTGGATAGTTCACTATCTGTTTTATAATTAAAGAGATACCAAAATTATAGTTATGGTAAGAAATTGTGCTTAAGTCCTGAAAGCGTGTAGAAAAAGTAAATAAATAAATAAAAATAAATAAAAAATAAATATAAATAAATAAAAAAAAATAATAATAAAAATGAAGCAAATAATAATATCAATGATTCGGAGTAAATTATTTAAGTATTTTAAAATATATATGAATGTTTCATCTAATCCGATTTTTTATTTTTATTTTTTTTAAATAATATTTGATTTTACATTATTTGTTCATTATATATTATTATATATTTATATATTAATATTACTTCTAAATTATTTATTATAAATCATCTTATTAATACAGAATTAAGCTTCGAAAAAGAAACCAAACATTTATTTAAAAGTTTTAGATAAAATCTTCATAATTTTTAAATTTCCAACATTCTATTTTAGGTAAATTATTTAATTAAAAATTCTAATTTTTTATAAGCAAACTTAAAAAATGTAACAAGTTAAAAGCTGAAGTACTCAATTTTACTTTATATGGCAACAATGACTGCTGCTTGAGATTAAAAAACGCCAGCATATTGGCTATAATCTCTTCCAGGCTACACAGAGTTATTCAATGTTGTCATTGCTAACTCTTGCCCCTAATGTATTTTTATAGAGATAAATAGCTAGAGCTTTTGCCCAACGATTTAGTTATTGATCACCACCTCTATTACACACCCAATCTGTGACAAGCACAATTAAAACTTAGAAACAATCAAATTTCGAGCAAGTAAATAAATAAGCCCTCACTTTCGAGGCGCCCAGGGACTGGCCACAAATCATTGCCATCATTAATTTGCATGCTCAACAAAAGGCGTGGAAAGTCACAGCCTGTTGAAAAGGGGCAGTGGGAGCAGAAGGATGGAGGCTAATGAAGTCCCCCGAAATTTCTGGGTAACAGTTTAATTGTTATGTTGGGAAAATGGCTTAAAAAAACTTAACAAAAATTGCCCGCTTTCTGGATTGTTGTTTTTCAATTTTCGGAAAATAAACACGCAATCAGAATACTTGAAGCAGCTCCTTGAGCGTGTCGCACATGTGGGAGTAAGCGAACCAAAAATAGTCAATAATTGCTGGGAGTTCTAGTGCCTGCGGCCAGGCGGCAAACAATTTCGAATTTATGCCTCGCCTTGGTGCCAAGAACGGGGACGGAGCGAGCGAACCCCATTTGCATTTATAAATTGTTGCCAAGCCGAAATATTTGACAGCCTGGGGAGCGTGTGTCTTGATGAGGCGGGCGACATTGTCTGCGCTTAATTATGGGCGCAAATAAATGCCTTTCATTTGGGTTATGTGGTCCAGTAGACTTTTGGACTTTTAATGAGCTATTGACACAGCTTGCGGCAGGTGGGGAGCAGTGGAAGTGGAATTGGATGGAGGGAAAAGATCAGCTGGGCGTAAGTAACTAAAATCTTTGCAGGTGTTACAACAATGAGAATACAATTTTAATACATTTTAGGGGTCCACACGGCGAATGAGATTTTTATCCGCCCCCTCTATTTGCCCCCTTTGACGACCCCATAATTAAGGCCAATTAATGACCGAGTGACCAGTCGACTGCACATCAAAGCTGTTGCATTGCAACGCCAATCAGAGCGTCAGTCGATAAGATCAGACTCTACAGGAGTCTGTCAATTGCTAACAGCTTCATTTGTCTTTGTTAAGTCCTGCGACAAGCTCATTCTCGAAGCTCACTCTCCCACTCGCTCTCTCTGCCTCTCCCTCTCACTGTCCTTCCGACTCGAGTCAGAGCAAATAAAACCACATGCTGTGTGGTGCTTATCTTGACAGCAAACATTTACAAAAATACGCAGCCAGGGAGCGAGGAGAAACACATCTTTATCGCAACCAAACACAACAATTTCCAATTTACCCATTGGCTGGCTCGTCTTGGCTGCGTTCGTTCGCCCCTGGCCCTTGGCCTCAAGGCGCATCTTTCTTTTTAAATACTCCAGAGGTAGATTAATCATTGGGTTGGCTTGACTTCTGCTCCTTCTCCTTCTCCTTCTCCATCTACTTCTAATAAGCTACCTGCCTCTGGAGCAACTTCTCCCAAATCCAATTATAATTGCGCTTATCAAAAATAAGTTTTCGATACTCTGGCTCCCTTTGTGGAGTTTGGAAGCCGCCGAAGCCCTTGCTATCTTCACTTTGACACCGTCGCTGCCAATTTCGCCAATATGGCAATTTAATCCACACAATCAGTTTAAGGCATCGCCATTTATCTCGGGGGAGAGCCCCTAATGTGTGTTTGTGCACCTGGGTGTAGTGCTGCCCTGCGCTTCAGTGCTTTGTGCAGGATTTCGCTCCATCGCTGTCAATTAACTCAAGTTTAATTGAAGGTGAAATTGTGGAAAAGAAAAGTTGATGTGGTCATGCAGCTCTGAGTGACAGACGGAGAAACTCGTATCAGGAAACTCGTATCAAGACACTGATAGATGAAAGCACGTTGTGGCAAAGACGACGTCGACTCCTGTTGAGCTCTCACTAATCGAGCTGCAGCTTGTTGCATATAAATTTAACAATTTCCATCCCCGAGTGTAATTGGGCTACGGTGTTGCGCCTGAACCGGTTCAATGGAAAGGCCTAGGTTTAATTATACTTGAAATATACATCCGGACTCTCGCCCAGCCGTAGATTGTAAAATAAATTGGGGGACTTCACTTTTCATTTCATTTTGGGCATGTAATAAATTTTCTCTTAAAATTCATTTCATTAAACAATTTCCATGAGCTTGCGACATGGACATCAACACAAAAGCTGAGGGCCAGCCACGGAAATCTTTTGTTTATGCGACTGTGCTCCGGTCCCGGTTTCCCCGCTGCCCGTTTCCTGTCTCCCTTTACTTTTGCTTCTATGCTCCACCAAATTAAGCAAGCTGACAATTTTCTCTCTAAACTGTATAACAACTTAATGAGCCTGCATAACTCTGGCCCAGCGCTGAGAGCAGAGTCTCCCTGACATTTTTTGAAGGGCGAGGCGATGGGACGCAGGCCCGATAAAAAAAAAACTCGTAAACTTGGCCCGAAGCCATTGCTGACTACGAGGATGCGTCGCAACAGTAAAAGTCATTATTCAGTGTACTAGAAGTCGGCTGCCTCGCCGACTGCCCCGCCGACTCCTGAGCTCCCCTGAAAGCACTGCGTGTAAAAAATAATCAACTTTCCCAGGCAACTGTCACACGTTGTTCCAGCCTGGTGGCAAGTTTCGCGCAAACTTTCGTGCTCGGCGTGGAGACAACTTCCGCTTTTTGGCAGGAGCACTTGCCTGGCGGCCATATTCGCTCGCATATGGCCATGTCCTGGCCATGTAGCGACTATAGACTCGGCCATGCTCCCTTACAAATGACGCATTAATGAAGTGATTTCGCCCGCGTCCTGGGGATTGAATTTTTGGATTTGCTTCTTTACGTCCCTCTGTCCCACTCCGACACTCATTAACTTCCGCTTGAGGGCGCCCGCTAAGCCAACTCCCACTCCTAAGCCTGGGAGCTGTTTGTTGCTTTATGCAAATGCTATTCTTGTTGTTATTGCTCGAGCCGCTGCTGCTGCGGCTGTGGCAGATTCTGCTGTCGTTTTTGTTATTTTTGGTTTTATAGGAAAACACGCAAAGTAAACAAACTTTGGCCCTCCGCGCGCCTTGGCGGACGCGAGTTTGCCAGCTCCCCGGCATGTTTGTACATATTTTAATTACGCGTTTCTGATTGGAGTAACATTTGAACGCTTGACGAAGGCAAGCCCAGAGCAAAGGCAACGTGTGCAAGGCGTTGACAATTGCGCCCAGCTGTCGTCTGAGGCCCGCAATTTTCGGTTACCCGAAATTGACATTTGAAAAGGGACTTTTCTTGAGCACACATTAATTATTTTGATAGTCCAAAAAGTAATCTCTGTGCGCGCTTACCTTTTACTCTAAATATTTTATCAACTCAGACATTACTTTCTTCTTCGACGTGGGACTTCCAAGTTCACGGATTGACTGCTTATGTACATATGGCTTATGGTTGTAGTCGGATACTTGAGGCCACGTGTTGCCTAGAAATTAGCATTGATTAGGGACAAGTATGTCACATATTACTTTGGAAGGCAGTAAACAACTTAATAAATAAATTTCTTGGCACAACGGGAAGAGCTTCATAAAAAGAGGGCCAGGCAATAAGCAAAAGTCTCGATGAATTCATGCAAGCTGCAAATGAACGTAGAACAACAAATGCGAGGAAAAAGTGATACAGTTCTGCTTCGAAATTCATATTTTCTGGCAGCTGCGAAATGCGAATCAGCATTGGCAACATGTTGACTTGACAGAGAGGAGAGTGAGATTTCCAAGCAATTGACACCCTTTTGCAATCTGGCAAAAGGCACTTCAAGCTGAAGTCAACCCTCGATCTCGATGGGTTTATGGCTTATAAGGGCAATTTCAATAAATTTGAGGCCGCCCGCTCCAAGCGCTCCTCTGCCCACCATAATATCTGGCTGTATGTATATAAGAATTTTTGCATAGCTCCAAATCAGATTATATTTTCTCTTTTTTATTCGTTTGAACAGGGTTAGGGTGGCTTTCATGCGAAGCCGTGGGCAAAATGAAAAAAAAAAAGAAAAAAAAGAAAACTTTGCTGCAATCAATAAATCGATGCGAAAAGTCATTAACATAAATTACGGCAACAGACAATTAACAATCGACCTCCAATCATCATCAACAATTGGCATAATCCACTCAACATCAGCGAGCTCGCTGCGAAAATTGCCTCGTTTTAAATTGCAAATAAATTTTGATGGCATTAAATATTATAAAGCGCATACATAAGCCCCGACGTGCGCCGTAAAGGTATCAGCCCTGTTAATTGTGCGCTTAATTAAATTTTCATGCAGGTGTAATAAATGATTTTCGCCTCCGATGTCTAATTAGATTTCCGTTTTTACGACCCCCAGCACCCCCTCTCCCATTCTCATTGACCGTTGACTGACATTGCCCGCCATTGTGTCAAGTGCCTAAGGCCGCAATTACGTTCGCGCAGCTGAACAATTCGACGACAACTGAATAACTCAATTTCCGAATAGCTTCATAGCTGGATAGCTGGATTGCTGATGAGCACAGAGAAGTTTAGTATCGTTCATCCAGAGCTTAAATGACTATCACTTAAAATTTAAAAGATCTGAATCTTCGACATTGTTCCTAATCCCAATTGTGCATCTTTCCCGGAACGGGAATAGCAGGTTTGCTCTGTTTCTTTCCATGTTGATCAGACTTTGCGTCTCCGTCAGCAGCAGGAGCACCGCTGGGTGCAGGAGTCGGACCATCCTTGGGAGCAGGAGCTCCAGGCTTAGCGTCTTTGGGAGCAGCTTTAGCAGCAGCCTCGGCCGCCTTGGCTGCGGCTAGTTCTTTCTTCTTCTGCTCAATTAAGTCAATGGGCGGCTTCATCTGACGCCGTGGGTCCCTCAGGTAATACTGATTGCCGAAGAGTCGTGTTGGAGATCCTTCGGGAATTGTGGGCGGCGTCTGGCTCCGTGCACTGACTGTATCTGCGTAGCGATTGTTGGTCACATGCTTGCGACCCAGAAGAAAGTCGCGAACGAGCTTCAAAAATGGTGAGATTTCCCGATGATTGGGTGCCATTCGTCAGATGAAACACTTTCAGATAAGGTGGAAAAAGCTACGACTAAAATATTATCACTACGTAAAATGTTGTGTGTGGGGAAATACTAAACGAGTTTCTGATTCTGACCCAGTTGTGACTATGAAGATGAAAGCCTACTTTGCGGATACTTGAAATACGTACAATGTTCCAATGTTGAGGAGCTGTCCCCCTCTAGTTCATCTCCCGCTTGGGCACAATTCAATAAGCATCAATCGCATTGGACTGTCAATCAAATTGCGCAACAAATCTGTCGAGCTGCGTCAATGAATTTTAATATTGCCACAAACAACAGCCGTAGAAAAGAAAGAAAAGGCGCACTGAGGAAATTCGGCAGGAAATGAGGACTGGGAGCTGACTTGAGACTTGACTCAAATGAAGACGCGTAATGAAATATTCGCACTTTCGGTTGAATGTCAGTGCGCAAATGTCCAATTGAAATTAATAAAAACACTTCAATTTCCGATGCCAATCAGAGAACAAAAAAATGAAGAGCTCACGACAGCGACACAGGCCGCTTCTGACAGCCGCACGCGTCAGGCTTTACTGTACTTAGCATTCGCCCTCGCCTCTCCTCGCCACGGCTCGCCTAAGCTGTCAGTTTGACAGCCCCCACGGCTGGCCGGCCGGAAGCCTGCAAGTCGAACGTGTGAGATGTTTATCAAATGAGCAAGATCCTTAGAACTCCGCTCACATTTCATCAGATAAGCAGCTTGTCGAGATTTACGAAATCGAGCTGATTATGTCTTTGTGATTGGCGCAGCCCGGGCAGGACCTGGTCGCGTGTCAAAGGGTGGTCCAGCCCACGGCTGACTGTTTACCTTTTGGATTTTCCACAGCCCGGATCTGTCCCAAGCAACATTTCCATTTGAGCTGGAGTTGTTCTGAGCGCTTATCTGTTGTTATACAAGCTGCATTGGTTATGGGAAATGCATAAATCAGCTTGACTCCTCTCAATTTGATTCTAATTTACGGCACACGTTGCTCTAACATCATTTACGATAAGCTCACGCTTCTAAATATCAAGTTTACAGCATTCACAACAGCAGCGAAACAATAATTGATTTTCATGAGGGAAAAAAACTGGTTTACAGAACTTACCATGGGAAATGTTATTGAAAGTTGTGCGTTTGTATGACAATATAAATAATTAAAATATAAAGCGAAATCAAAGTGGATAAACACATTTTGCCTTTTGATGACTGGAACATTTAAGAATAATTTGTTTGAATATATAGGATACAGATTTTAAGTGTGAAAGAAAATATTATCCATTAGTGAAGCAAAACTAACATTTTGATCATACTATCTACATCAGTCTCATTTATAAAGTATAATTCGAACAGTAAAATAGATCAATCAAAAAGCATAATCAGTGAGTATTACTTTCAATTCATTTCGTTTTTGTTTTCGGATTTTCACGAGCATCGTTCAGGAACCGAATGACTCTTAGTAAGTGAGCGGAAGGACTCTATGCAAACATTATTCACATTCACATACATATTCATATTCACATTCACGTGAGCTGTTGATATATTTAGTGAACACGCTAGCAGAACGAAAAACAAACGAAAAGAAAATGTTTCTGTCCGATCGCGACCGCAATTCATTCGATGCCGATTCAATTGTTTTCTCCCGGAATTTTATTTTCTCACAATGTAAGTGAAAGACCCTAATTCGCAGACAAGAGATAAACAGATATTTGATACTGATACTAAAAAATTTCTCGGAATATATTTTAATATATAATAGGCATGCTTCAAGATTGATGACTGCTCTACGATGATACTATATTATAGGATATGTATGAATTAAGAAGAAATTGATTTATAATAAAACATACTGATTCTATCCAAAATCGTTCAATCTACAAATCATAATTGAATTAAATTAAATTTCAAAGCTTAGCTAAGTTTTAGCCGTACGGAAAAGGCGCGTCAGATGCAGGAACTGTAAATATTTTATTTGCCGTGGATATCGCATTGTGAGGGCATTATCAATAGCCAAATGCTAAAATGGCATTACCTGATATAATACCAAACATTAGTTAAAGTATTAAAAGAAATGGTTAACTTTATTTTATAAGTGTTTTCTTCAATGTTCTTAATTCATTTTCTTATAATATGATAGTACATACCAGGCAATTTTCTAAAGATATATAGTTTTACAGTTAACGACACCAGCTGATCCGGCTCTGATCTCTTTGAATTCAAAATTTGAACAGTTTATTTCTTAAAATCCTAGTGCTTATATACCTTATATACCTTAAAAATACTTCCAGGCACTGGAAGGGTAAAATTTATTCCATGCACACAAGTGCACAGATGTTTTGTCAAGTATCCCTTTCGATCGTTAAGCCGCTTTCGAGGCTTACGTTACATCTTTATTACTCGCTGCAACTAAGGGATGACATGTTTATTATTTGGCTATCGACTATTGCATATTTTTAATATTTATATTTATGTGGCGTATTCAGGCTTGAACATACTGCCAGGGGCCTAAAATCTGTGGCTGGGAAATTTTAATATTTTGTTCGGTAACTCGCAGATTATCCAGCATTTTGAATTTTTTTTTTTGTATTTGGCATGTTCATGCTTGAACACCAATACTTAAACCTACATTCATTGTATTATTATTTATGATTATTTTACTTTATAGTATATATTAGATTAATATCAGTGGTAAATTACATTATATTAAACTAATGTATGCGAAACGCATCAACAATCCATTGCAAAGACTTTGTCCCTCGTTCATATTATGCGAAAATGCTGCTAGATTTGAGTAATATAAAACTACAGCTAAAAAATCTTTAAGTGAGAGGAGAGATATTACAAGTTGCAGGCATAAGTATCCTACATACATTCCATTTATATTCTTACGTCACTTTTTTAGCACTCAGTCTTAAAGATCTATTATATAATAAATTATATATAAATATATATAAATCTTCGATTGTTGAACTGCTTGAAAAATAATTCTCAATTGCCAAAAATATTTGGGATAGCTCAGATTGTTTGGTTATTGGCTGCATGGAATATGAATGAAATGAAATGAAAGTATTTGCTTATAGAGTTTGTGATTCGAAAAAGAACCAATCTTAATTTAGATCTTTCTATTTTTGACTTCCCTTCGCTGCCTCAAAGCGTATCAGATTAAAGCATTGATGTGAATGTGAGTAATGAACCAATGCTAGAAATTAATAATGTTATATAATACACTTTTAATAAATCATAACTTTAAATGCTTTGTGTCGAGGCTATAAAGTGAAATTATTTTTTGTTGTTCAGTATTTTGTGAAAAATGGCACGCACGAGTAAAAAAAGAAAAACCTTGGAGATGACATTCAATGCGCTTATGTCGGAAGGGGTGCGTGGCTCGCAGGGTAGCTGTAGCGGTGGTGGTGGTGGTGGTGTTGGAATGGGATGGATTGTCACACATGCGGTTGACGTGTTCTCGTGTTCTGATTTAACTAATTGACACATGTAGAAAAGGAAATCAATTCGGGAATTCGGTAATTCGAGCCACCATTGGGCACGGGCTGGAATCACGCTGCGGCTTCAACTTTGGGGCGCAAAAAATCTATGAACAGATCAAGCTATCCTCTGCTGTGTGCTCGAGTGTAATTCGATATGTCAACAGTGCCGGGAGATTGCTGCAAAATGTAAAGAAGCAAAGATACTTTGCGAAAAGTAAAAGTAGCGAAGGTCAACATCATCAAAATGTCTGGCTAAACTTGCGGGCAGGACAAACACACATGCTACACGCCACATTCCACATTCCACACGCCAGATGCCACATGCCTCATGCCACATGCCTCATGGAGCAGCCCGTGTCTCTTAGTGGCTTTCGGCTGCTGGTCGCCGAAGGCCACTGAAGCTGCTCGCCTCGTCTTGTAGTAGTGAAAATGATAATGTTAAAGTTTACAACTTAAGTCGTCAAAGTCAAACACACTCTGGGGAAATTACAAACACATTCGTGACAAGGCTGTGAGGCTGCCCCAGTACTTTCCACTGCCATTGCCACTACCGAAGACTTCCCGCTGTATGGGGGAGGTCAAGAGCTGAGGGTGGCAACACGAATGAACTTTTGTCTTATGTGATGAAACGGACTCGCACTAAGTTTACCTGTTCTAGTCTTGAGCTGACTATCGGATGTTCTGTTTGTTGTTCTAGCTCCTCCTGATGTTGTCGTTGTTGTTGTTATTGCTGCTGTTGTAATGCTCTTTTATGCTTTTACAGCGCTTCGGGGTAGTATTAGTGTAAAGCTCGTCCTGACGCCACTTTTGGTGGCTTAACTTTGAGATACAACAACAGCGAGCCCCGCTTGTTCTGCCCGGCCATTAGCATAAATAAACGCTCTAAGTACGCCCCATAAAGGTGTAAATGCTTGATATTATTAGCCAAGCCAAGGCTGAGCGAAGCTCTGAGCTTGCCCACCAACCACCAACCGCCAACCGCCAGTCGCCAAGCGAGAACGGCCTGCGAGGCGGGGCACTTTTGCTAGCGCTAAAATTTTATGCTGCGCCAACACATAAAATTTGCTCTCAAGTATTTCATAAAATTTTGTTGCGCATCAGAATAAGTTGCAATCCGGAATGGACTCGCCTTTTGTTGTCTCATCAAATGAAATTTTATTAAATGAGACCAAAGTTTTGCCATGAATCAGCGTCCAGAGTTGCTTTCGAAGGCTTTAACCAATGCAGTGAAATGCTTAAACATAATGAATAGATCACAGAGTAAATAAATGAGAATCGATAACGTGGGAATATCCCTATTCCCAATCATGTCCCTCTCCCGCTCTGCTTCTGCAGCTGCAATACACGGTTTCTTCACTTCGATTTTCAATTGGCAGGAGGCATAAGTAATACCCTCATTAAAATGCGCAAACGTTCTGTTTATGCACCGAAATTACGTTTGAGTTTCTCTCCATTGAAGTGGCGCTCTATTCATTTCGGGTGCTAAATGCACAGCCTTTATTCATTTCATGGCCACGTTTATTGTTTTCCAAGTCATTTTCGGCATCTTATCAATTTTACTCACAAAGGCAGCAGCTGCCAGGCACAGCTCCTTGCCTTGCCTTGCTTCTGGCTGGCTCTCGTCCGCGTCCTCGTCCTGGTCCTGGTCCTGGTTCTGGCAATAAAAGAGTAACCATTGTTTCCGTTCGGCTGTCATTGATAATGGAGACACCCGGAACATTGTCTTTGGGGAACGCCTCCCTGCTGATGGTGGAGCACTTCAGCTGCTGGCTTCCGTGGAACGTGACTCTCTTATCAATTCGACTTGCTTATTGTGAAGAAGCAGACGCCGCTCCTCGGGCTGCTGCCAGCTACAGGACGCTATCGCAACGGCAATTAAAATTTGTAGCTATTGGTAAATGGCGACTACAATGGGGAGTTCCAATTCGATTTCGATTGCGCATCGTTTGCAAATCATTTCGCAATTGCCCAGAATTGGAATGGGTTTGGGGCCACTACTTCCCCTGCACCACTCCAATCTATTTATGCCCATAGTACACCTCCTCCACTCCACTCCACTGTGCACCCCTCCAATTATTCGGCCTCATTTTTCACAGTGACAGCACAACGGGCGTTAATTGCGTGGGTTTGGTTAAGGTTGAGATAAGCGCGCGTGATTTTCCTACGAATTTGCACCCAACGGGCACAAACGCCCATCGGTTGGAGGGGTTGCTCAAATTTTGACTTGTTACGAGCTTGGCGGAATTCTTTTTTCATTTTTTTCGTTTTTTTTTCTATCTTCATCTTCAACAATTCAAATGAGTCTTGCCTTTGGGCATGCCGCGCATTCTGCGATAAGAGCACAGAGGGCAGGAGGTCAAAGTATATTTTTTGAATTGGCAAAACGTGCTGCAAATGGCTTAATTACGTCTGAAGAGCCAACTTTGATCTTGACTTTTGTAAGGTAGAACTCAAGCCGATGTCTGGCCTAAGCGGAAATTCGAGATATACCAGATTTATTCCAAGCTTGAAATGCGCAACAATTTGATGATGTCTTAAACATTAACTTAAACATAACAAATGTCCAATGTAGATTTACACTCTTTAAAGGATATCGATTTTGGGACTTAGCAAAATACCATATAAATAATTTACTTTCATGTAAATCTTGTGTCTCGTCATACGTCATTCAATTATGGGGAATGTACTCCCATTCTAATTCTATAAAGATTTCAAATCATTTTCCTGCGCCGAAATGAAATTCATAGACTTAGTAGAAGATATCAACAGAGACTAGATATCGCCGATGGACCGATATTTCGCTCTGATGACGAAATCCATATACACAAGCCCAAAACATAAACCTATATATATTATTTATTATGTATTATTTATTATATATTATTTATTGTCTAGATTGTACAGATTGTAATTAAAAATAATAATAATAATAATAAGGAAATCTTGCATATTTTATTGATCAAGTTCAAGAAATCGATTTGAATACAGATGATTGTAAAAAGTTCTCATTAGTTTTTGACAGTTAAATTAGATTTTAATAATTATCTATTGCATAATCGCTAACCAAATTGTCAGATCATTGCAGCTAACTTCGGTTAAATTTTACTTACAGGTTAAATTTGAAGAATTTATTATTATATTATATATATTCTTGTCTGCAATGTGACTTCATGTTATTTAGATTTCAGTTGTTGAAAATTGAAAAATTTACTTTTATTTGTATTTTTCACTCTATGTATTATTTCGAAGAGTTATAAATGGTTTTCCAGGAATGAAGCAACTATCGATGATTTTGCAGCTCTAGTACATGGATCAATTTTCAGACTTAAATAGAGAATATTTTTTACTAAAGTTCTTGCAGTAAAGCATTCAACAGTTGTCAGTCTCGCTTATTATGTGCTTGAACATGAACTGGACTGACTAACATTTTACATCCCCTTCCTAATTTTCTTGTAAAAAAAACTTTATTAACTTTGGGAGAATGTAAAAAGTCGCAGTATTGATGAGAACAAGAATATTTTAACGAATTTATTTTTTTTTTAAATTAGTTTTCGACCGTAACTCGATTTTGATTTTATGAATGGGCATCCCTGTAGTCATATTTACCCAAGCCAATGTAGGCGTGAAAATGGGCTGGCCTGCAGCATTTATATGCACATATTTCACAGTAAACATGACTTGACAACATGTCTGCCTCTTTCGCATGGTCTAAATATGTAAACAAATAGTTTCGGCAATTGCCAAGTGGGGCATGTCAGGCCCACATGCGAGGCGAGGCCCTCCCCTCCCACCCAGACACACATACAGGTCAGGCAGATGGAGAGAGAAAGAGAGAGAGAACCCAACCCTTGCCAGGAACTCGCTACATGTTGTGGCATGCGGTTGTGCAACGGCAACAACTTTTGCAACATGCAAAACGAACCAGAATACTCGACTCGACTCACTGCCCTCTGCTTGGATAGCTAAATAAACGAGGCCTTAAATCGAACTTTGTACACGGCTCGGGTCGTTCCGGATTGTTATGGCTGTGCCAGAGGCCAGGGCCCGACCGGGCCAGGACCAGGACACGGCAGGTAGTTACATGACTACCAGGCTACAGAGCTACAGGGCTGCAGGGCTGCCGTCTCGTTTGAGGTTAACATATTTCAAGCCGCCACCCAAGCGGCTCTAACGACAGCCTGCGAGACCGGCTAACTGCCTGGCCATTTAACATGTTGCCAACATGCGTGGCAATTTCGCAAATTATAAATTTTCCACCTGCACAATATGCTGCATACCTGGCCAATTGGGTGCGGGCTCACAGCCCACATAACTGTTGTTTAAACTTTTAAGCGCACACGCTTCCTGCCCGCAACAACAGAACAACAACAACAAGAACAACAACAACGACAACTATCTGACAATTGATCGTTGCTGGCGCAGCCCAAAGATTCAACCTGGCTTCTTGGCGCTGTCTGCCAGGTGAAATTAAGTCGACACCGGTTGATAGTTCATAGGCAGCCCAGGGCCAGCCACAGAGCTGCAGGCTCTGTAAATAGCTTCGCTGCTATCTGTTGTTTCCGCATTCAAATAGTTTGGCAGCACTTTTCCGTGTAGAACAGGGCGTATGACGCGTGTTTGGCGCATTCGCGTTCGCCACAGAAGTTGCGGATCAAGTTTTGAAATTGTGCTGTGATGTTAGACATTGCTTAAACAATTTGCAAACAGTATCATAAATAGGCAAGGTTTAATGTCTCGATTAATGTGCGTAGTTTTAAAGTGCATTTCGCAGCGAGTGAATGGGATAAATCAATTTGCCTGGATAAATCCATTTGCTCAGTTTTATATTTAAATGCAGGATGCGAAATAAATTTAGTGAGAACAAGGTCCCCCAATAATTCAACTGGGGCAGCTGACCCCAGGGCAGGAAATTTGCATCGAACAAAATGGGAAATGCGAGCAATTTGCGTAAGAGAAAATTAAATATTGTAACTGTAAAATAAATCTGATATGCCATGCTCCGAAGGCAAAGTGCAAAGTGCAGAGGACAACAGGACAGCAGACCAATCGAGTCGAGAATGCTTCCGTTTACCGACTGCATAAACAAGACTGCACAAAAATATAAACAATATGCAAAACACGATGAAGACTGCACAAGGACACATTGCAAGAGGGACGGCGGGACAAGGAACAGCTTTCAGCTTCAGCCTGAATCTCAGTCTCAGCCTCAGTCTCAGACTCAGCCTCAACCTCAGTTGACTAGCAAATATCAAGTATACGCTCGGTGGTTCCACTTTGACTTCAATACATGACTTTCAGCTTAACTGAAAGCCAACAGCTTGCTCTGTGTGTAGGGAATTCGTAACAAGGTCAACATTTTGAAACATTTTGAAATATGCTGCCATCAATTTAACATCAAATGGCCATAAATCTTGGACAGAGTTTATTGATTAAAAACTGCTAAATAAATATTTAATATACACAAGCGATACATATATATATATATATATATAGAGTGAGATATATATATACCTGTGTGTGTGTACAAACTACATCAACAACAATTTGTACGTCAAATATTGAATTAAATCTGCGCCAATAAAACTACGAAATGAAATCAAAACTTTTCTCCGTCAATTGCGACAACAATTTATATCAAATGAACGCAACTGCAGCAAAATTAGAGCAAAACTCCTCTTCCACTTTGATTGACTTTGCATCAATATCATTCGAAAGTCAACGGACTATGCATATACATATATACATATATATAGCATATATATATAGCATTTTTCCGCATCTACTTTTAAGTGATTTTTTTTTTTTTGTTTGATTGTTTGTCTTTGCCTTCTGTTTGCTTTTGTCGAGACACAAAGACAACGAGAGGCAACGAATTTAAAATACTTTACTGGGAGTGGAATTCATTAAAAATATCGAAACGATATTTAAATGTGACTGCCAGAGTAATGCCATTGAGAAGTCGCATTGAGTTCTTTAACTTGAGAATAAATAAAATCAATACTGAGCTCAAATCTCCGCTTAGATATAAGCTCGAAGAATATAAACTTGATTTATATATATTTGCACAAGTGAAGGTTGCTTCGAATTGCTAGAGATTACTAGACAGGTTGATCGATGTTAAAGATGATTTTGATTGAGACTGGGAGACAAGCCTTTGCAAGATTGTATTCCTATATCATGAATTTTTCATTAAAGCCCACATAAATAATTTTATAAATAACGAAATAAATAAATTTAGTCAAAATCGATTATGATTTTCAACTGACAATATTTAATAATTGTTAATGTCAGACTTCAATAATAAGAACTTCTCCAAACTCCCTCACTTTGCTATGCAATGCTATTAACATCCCTAAGCGCTCTTAATAGCAGAACACCATTATTCACTTTCATCCTCCCACTCCCACTCCAGTTATCCTTTTGATTTGAGATAAACACTTTGTACTACATAAGTTTACACTACTTACCCTCAAGCATCCAGTTAACAATATTATTTAAAGAATTCTTTATTGATTAGCCAAAAGAGTTCGTGTGTGCTTATGTGACTTTGTAGGCATAATAAATTATTTTCAAAAACTAGTTCCATCTCAATGATTAATAGTTACTAATAAAATAGAAAGGTACTCAATTATAACCGGGTCGTTCAAGACTAAATAACAATAAATTTATAGCTATATTTATCGATTTGATGAGTAACCAAAGCCTTTCATTCAAGAGTTGGCTTTATTGCAATTGACACAGTAAAGTAATGCAATTGGAGTCCGGCAATGAAATACTGTTCAAATAGGTCAAGTTACTGATGACAGCACTCACACATATATCGCTTGATTACAGTAAATACATTCGAAGTAAGACAGTTGCAGTCGAGCCTACACGACTGCTTAATACTCACAGCTCATAAGAATCAAAATATCCACTGTTGACAATAGTAAGGATCTCTGTGGATATCTGTGGAGGAGTCAACAATGATCTATCAGCAGTTTAGAATAAAAATGTTTAAAATGTGTTTTTTCTAAGACTTGTATGTATTCATTTTTATTGATTGGATAGTCAATTTGGCGGGTCACGGCTGCTGCTATCTGTCTCCTTTTACTTCGTATTCTATTCGTATTAGTTATCGTGTACGATAACTAGTTCAGCTTATGATTGCTACAAATAGTTCTTTCGTTCATATGACAGCGATGCATTTTTTCCGAAATTCCATATGCAAGTGAAATGCCCCGAAGTAAACAGAAACAAAGTTTTAGATTAGGAATGTCTAGCTTAAAAATTAAATAAATACATATTTGATTTTTAAACCAGACGCTTCGAATTTCACTCATTTACTACACTCCAAAGGGCATCAAGTCCTATCAATTTATATTTTGCGGTTGCCTAAATGAGTATATATTCTGAATTTCATGACTCTAGCTGCAATCAAAATGAAATGTTCTGGCTTCATTCAAAGATTGTAAACAACGAAAATAGTCTGTACTCAGTTCATTGCCAGAACGAGTAAAACAACCTGTAAAAGTCTTGAATTGCAACACCTTTAGTCGGCCTATGATGCGACAAATGGATGACATTTGGACAGCCATTGCTCGTGGATCTCCAATATTTTCAACACAGTCACAGTCACTACTTAAATGCTGCAACCCATGCCAAACTAAACATTTTTGCGGATCCTTCAGCAATCCACACACTTAAAATATTTACGCAATCAGAATTAATGCAACTGTCATGTTTTGTGTTCCCCGTCGTCCTTCCTCGCTCACGAAGCGTTTAATGCAAATACACTTTAGAATTGTAGCCGACCGCAGCAGGAAGCGTTCTCCTGCTCCTGCTCCTGCTCCTGCTCCTGCTGCTGCTGCTGCTGCTGCTGCTCCAGTAACATTCGGCTGGCTGATGCATGTTTAAATTTAAACAGTAAAACCAAACTCATTACCAACAACAGGCGAGTGTGTTCTGTGTGCAATGCGTCCGTCGTCGTTGTCAAATTACCAAACTGTCCTTTTGCGTAATTTTGTGGACATTGAAAATCGCTTTGATTGAACCGCATGCCATGCAGGCAACAACAGCAACAATTATAGCAGCAACAGCAACAACTGGTGCACTACAATGGCCGCACATAAAACAAACAGACCACGTCCTGGCAGTGTCCTGGCCACATCCAAATCCACTTGCAATTGCAGCTGCAAATGCGCTCCGCTGCACTTACACGCATCCCAGCTTCAGCTCCATGTGTAAATTGTCGATGCGGATGTGAATGCGGATTGGGCATCGGGCATTGAGTATCAGGCATTGGGTATTGGGTATTGGGTATTGGAGAATTAACGATTGGGGACGTGGGGGATAAAGGGATTGGTTTTATGTCGCTTGCGCTCGAATGGAGACGCATTTTACTGCCCTGCTAATCTCTGAGCGATTCGTTGCGCAATGCGAAGTAAAAGCGAAACCAAACTCAGGCAACCGGAGCACCCAGGGGTCGGAGCACGTTTGCCGGCCCAGCAAGTTGACTTTGAAAATCAATTAACAACATCAAACAGACACGGCCTGCTGACGTGACGTGCACCACAGCCTCCGGCGGCTGTGAGCCGCCTCGCAAGTGTGTAAATTGCAACTGTAAATCAAATATGACAGCGCAGCCCATGCAGAATTTCCATGTGTGTCAGTCACATTAATTGTCAGCGCCAAGTGGGCGGGCACTGGCCGGCATGGGCGGGGCATATTTTATTGTTGCGTTAATGAGTGTGCATAGCGCTGCCGTGGAACTGACTGCGAACTGACCCCAGACTCGGCGGGTGTGAGTCAGGCATAGAATATGGTTTGCATTTCCCAATGGACAGTCAACTCACTGCACTCCATTGCATTGGCATTGGCTTGCATTGGCTCGCAGTGCCGCATGCTGATGTGGCATAAAAATATGTTGCCATACGGCGTGTGGAGGGCATTTTAATTAATTATATGTGCAAGTCGCTAGAATAAAAGGACATTAATTGGATATTGATTGCCCGAATGATAAATAGTAGGCCACATTGCGCAGAAGGAGTTCTCCAAGATATACGCCTAGCCTTAACAGCAGATCTAAAAGCATCGCAGGTGGCTTACAACTTTTCAGGTCATTGACTCGTTGGCTCATTGAAGCAAACCATTTTCAACTTTTCTAATTAAACAGGCAACAAATTAGTCCAATCAACTTAATCAACTCGAAACGACAACAAATATATCCCCTAGATGAATGCAGACACAAGCTAATACAATTATTTGCTCAACAAAATGTCGAGCCACAACTGTACTGTCCGGAAAGTACACAAAAAGAAAGGAAAAGTGCATGAAAAGTTATGAGCACGTAGATGACATAAAATGTGTTGGATCTACTATAGCAGAGAGAGAGAGAGAGAGAGAGAGAGAGGATGATTCTGGTTCATCATATTTGCATGCAGCTCGCAGCAAGCATGACGTGATAATTTACCTAACTGCCTATAGAGGCAGTCGTAACCCCAGCTAGTTAGCTATTTGCGGGCCCCTTTGCTCAAATCAGAGACAGTTTGTAAGATGCAAACATCAAATTTGATGACTGCTCTGCCATAATTATGCGCGATTTGTTGTGTACAAAGGGACTGAGGCACTGGGACTGGGATTGGGTGTGGGACTGGGGGATAGACGGAGTTGTGGAGCGATGCAAACTGAAGTCGGCGACGATTTTAATGGGCCCTTCATGGCTGAATCTTAGATGAGATACTGCTCCCCAGCTCGAGTCAATAAAAGTTTATGAATTCCTGTCTCAGATAAACAGCTGAGATTAATTTCAATAGTTTACGATCGAGGCTAGATAATAAGGGTGAATACACTTGAATATAGAAATTCTTAAAGCTCTCGCTGCAGCCCCACAGTCTTTGTCTTTAGTCTCTGGCTGGCTTCAGTCGCCGGTCTCGAAAAAATGCCAGCTAGACAGTGTCAGACTAAACGCAGACCGCATTATCTCATTCTCTCAGTGCTTATCGTTCTGTTTATGGGCTAAGCTGAAGCTCTCGCCGCGATATGTCTGCGGTATGTGGAAGACCTTTCATTGGAGCAATTTTCTCTGACCGGCTAGACGCCATTAGAGCTGTGGCAACGAATGCCACAGGAGTCTGGCCGTCGAGCTGTTGACTGCTCTATGGCGATAACTGGGAATTAATTAAACGCCGAATTAAATTAAAATGAAACCGCAAACTCGAAAGCTGCTGCTAAGGTCTATTAATAATGGCATAAACGACTTAAAGACATCAATTCTGATATGCTATGCAGTACAAAACCCCTTTAAGGGCAAACATTGCCCCATAGGCTCATTTGACTCGACGTTTTTGTGGGCCCAACTGTGGCTTTCATAACGTTTGACGTCTGCTTCCTCTTTTCCTTTGGATTCTCTTCCTTTTTTTTCGCATTCATCGAGAAGGCTTAACAATAAATAAGACCGACCAAGTCAACAAACACAAAGTGAAACTCCACTTCGAGGCCTGCGAGGCTCTTTTGGCCAAAAAGGGTGAATGGGTCGGACGGAAGTACGAAATGAAACGAAACGAAACGAAACAACTGCAGCAAATGCAACTCTGGCAGCGACTTTCCACTTCCGCTGCACTAAAAGTTTAAGTTCATTTCCGCCAGAGCATAGAATTTTGTGAAAAATTAATTAGAAGTTGCACAAACACGCGACTAAACTCCCCTGCCTTTATCATAGCATTCGAAGTGAAGAAGACTCAGTTGCTTTGACTCTAACTCTCGTCCTTTCCTTCCTTTTTTATTTTGAAAGAGTTCGTCTCAAATATATATATATGTATATGCCATTTCGCTTGAGAAGTTCATAGATCTGCTCCAAGGATTGCAGCTCCTTCGATTCACTTTGGACTCACAAATTGTTTCGCTGAAATGCTCTGCAAATGATTCTGACCTTCGCATTGTTAGCTCACCTTCCATGCCAGCCCAAAGACACGTTCGTCTTGTCACTTTGTAGTGTGTAATTAGTAGCAATTAATTAAGATTAACATTTGATAGCTCCAACTAGGAGCGGGCAACAACGAAACGTGTCCACACCCCGAGGCAAGACTTGAGCTTGGCTCCAAGACCAATGTGTCGACCCGTCGCCCAAATTTCCCACATAAGTTTCTACCAACTGACAGAGATAAATTACTTCAATTGCACCAAGTACACGGCGATTAAATACCGCTCAAAAAAATATCTTAAAAGGCGATGCTCTGTATATTTGAGCTTCAGATGCAGTTCCGAGTAGCTGTAGGGAAAATAATAGCTTTTTTTTATCCTATAGCTATAATTATATATTTAGTTATAATTGATGGCCTGTTTTAAGTCAAATTTTGGAACTGACATTTCCTAAAGCCAATATAGCCATTTCACTTCATGAATGAGTATAACAATATAAAACTCGAGATATATGAAATCGCAGCTATGTACAGAATTGGAAGTTAGCAAAATGACGAGTTGATCTCCTCGTCTACAGTCGAATTATATTTGACAGCAGGAGTCCATTGTAGAAATCAAATAATATATATGTGTCGGATAATTATGTAAATAAACTCATCGATTGGCAATATCGATAGCTACATGCTCTGCGTGGCAGTTAGGGTTACCCTAATTGCTGAGTGTAGACCGCGTTCGAAGTGTTTGAAAGTGGCAATGAGGCTGTCAGATCTGAAGAAAGTTCAAGAGCATAGCAATTGACGAGAAACTGCTAGAATGAAAACACGTACAAGGAATTCACTAAGCTCCAGCGATATGCGTAAAAGATTGACGGATCCGGTCTTTAAGGCGACGCCGTTTGCATCACACTATGTGAATGAAAATATAGATGATAATCCGACATATGCATATATTTATGTAGGAATTTTAGTAAATTAAAATGTCAATTATACACTAAATTTTATTATATTATATTATGTTATTATTATTGATTAGGTTTACTTACAATCAAATTATTCAATTAATCCCGATCGAAATATAATTTCAATTATATCGCATCTGTCTTAGCTTGCTGCTTGAAATAACAAGTCGAGACGGCTCGACTACGAGATACCCTGAGCCCTGTAAAGGAATACTTTTCTCTGCTAACCGCGCAGCTACTGCCGTGGCTTGGGGATGGGTTGGGCTGAACTTTGAACGCTTATAAGTCCATTTCTATATAGACTATCATTCATGACATTCATGAAACTTTCAGAATATATTAATAGCATTAAAGTTGGTCTATTTGCCAAATTACAAGTCTCTAGTATTTGAAATGCGTTTTTTCAAATCTGCGTACCAATACTATCTATTGAAGTGTCTAGCTAAAACGGTGTAAAAGTTATACTCGAAAAACGTAAAAAAGTAAACGAATTTTCCATTTTAAGAAATGGGATGAGTTATTGAAAAAAAAAAAAAAAAAAAAAAAACAAAATAAACTCGAGTATTCATGTAAAATTTCAGCTCTCTAGCTTCTGTAGTTTCCGAAATCTCGACGTTCATACGGACAGACGGACAGTGCTAATCAACTAATTTTTTATTGTGCTGATCAAGAATATATATACTTTATGGGGTCTGTGACGTCTCCTTCTGCCTGTTACATACATTTTCACAAAACCATTATACCCTGAATTCCCATTTTCAATGTGTTCAGGGTATAAAAATACAAATGAAATACTGATTTTATCTTTTATGTTAGTTATATTTAGCACTATAAATTAAACTTTGGCAACACCAACAACCACGTCTTATATAATTAAAAGAGATCAAACGAATGTTAAGTGTGACCAGAGTTCATGTCAGTTTAAATGATTAATCTAGTGCTCTAAAGTGTTGTTTTTTTTTTTTTTTTGTGGAAAATAGATTTTCAATCTTCTGTCCACAAGACAATCTGATAATTTTCATCGAACAACTGCCCAGTATGGCTGCTGCACGACTCTCTATTCTACTTATTTCTAAAGTTCATAATAACTAGCTCAGAGCTAGTTCCCATTTCCTGGAATCCCACATATTAATATAATATATTTATACAGAAGACTTCTTACGAAGAGAGTTTTTCAATCACAGTTTATAGATTTGTAGATTTCTCATATTCTGATGTGATTTAAATTATATATTTCTAATACTAATACAAGTATAGAGCTATTCACAGCTCTTTTCAGAAAATGTTAATTATAGAAATAGTTTGCTGATAGAACGTTTTGTTTCGTCTCTTTTCAGGCCTGAAAGATCCTAATTTGGACAGGCACATTACTAAAGGTAAGAGGGTGGAGGTCCTTATTTTATTTGGCTCGCCCAATGGAAATCATAAATTTATTAAGGCCCCACTTAAGCCCAAATTGTCGAAATAATTGCAAACCAAAATTTGTTGCTCGACACAAAGTCAAAGGGCGCCACAGTAACCCAGGCGAAACCCACACACTCAACCACAATAACTATAAATTCCCAGGACCCGGAGCCCGTTCGCAAAGAAGAAGACAGAAGACAGAAGCCGAAGCCGAAGCTAGCAGCCTCTTTAAAACGCAATCAAGCTGAAAATTAATTAAAATTTTAAGCGGGATATGAAAATAATGTGCAGCCGAAAGAAATTACACTGCCAAGCAGGCAAACAAAACAGCTCACCTCAAGTGCCAAGCTCTCCTAGCTCTGCTGAGACGAGGCAGCGTTTAATTTAAAACTCACTTGTTACATTTTTAGACGCTTAGACTTCGACTTCGACTCCGACTCCGACTCCGACTCCGGTCTTTAGTCCGCGTGTTTGTCCCAGTTGGAAGTCGTCTCGATTTCATTAAAAATGTTTTTATGCTCACATTATCCTTTTACTTTAGCGTCGACTTCACGTCTCGCTGTTTTAGTGAGCAATTTAATTTGACTATGAAACGGCAGCCGCATCCTTGACACTTTCGCTTTCCACCTCTACATCTCTCCACCGTTCAACCGTTCCACTGTTTCGCCTTTCCACATAGCTGCCTACCCCTTGCCCATGGCTTGTTTTAAGCAGCTTAAGCTTGTCGTTGAGGTGCTCGTTACCCACGGCTGCTGCTGCTGTTGCTGCTGCTGCTGCTGCTGCTTCTGTTGCTGTTAAAGGGCTCATAATTTCACGCTCTGCGCACACACAAGTCCCCCTCGCCGTGCTGCACCTGTGCCAGGCACTCGTTCGTGGCCTTTAAGTGAAGAGTTCTCGCCGATTTCGGTGTGCGTGTGTCGACACAATTTACACCAAACGCTTTGCTTCCTTTCGCTTTGAGCTGCTGAAGACCTCACCTCAATCCAATCAAGCTTAAGTGCGCTGTCGAAGTCTCTGGATCTGCGATTGCCGACTTCTTGGCATTGCATGCCGCACGATCTCACTAAATATTGACAATTAAAGTGTTGACTCAACAAATGTTTAAACGAAACTCTCACATATGTTGGCGATATTTCATTTATGTTTTGTTTACTTTCTTTTTTTTTTTTAGCATTTTTACATTCCTTTGAGTTCATCCTTGCAGACGGGACGAAAGGTTATCTCTTGCATGTCCGTTTGCCAATTGAAAGACTTGACATTTGCGTCCGCCTAGGGCTCTCTAATGAATTGGCTTTTCCACTAATGTGATGAATGCCTGTGTCAATGCACTCGCAAAAAACGAGCCATAAAAACACTTCTCTGGCAACGTAATTATTCTGGTGGGAGAGAACACTTCGCCCACTTGCTAGGCTTGCACATAATTCCACAGCAACTCATCTCCCATTCCTGGCAACATCACTTTAATCTCATAAATCAAACGCCAACACGTAGAAGAAGGCATACGAGCTGCAGAGCTGCAGAGCTGCCGGCCGCACATATCATAGCATTTAACATATTTCACTTAGGCAAACATTTAATCCCGCACCGTGTCCTGGGACCTTAGACCTGACTACCTTGGCTGTCTGGCTGGCCGACAGTCAGGTTGGCTGGCAGCTTGGCTGCTTGGCTGGTTCGAATCCGCGTCTACCTTCTGTTCGGTAACATTTTCATTTCCGCTAGCGTTTTATTTTTATTTCTTATTACATGTTATCAAATAATGAATATCAAATGTAATGCTTATCATTTATTTGTCAAGGCGGCACCCAAATGGATTTGATGCCAGCAACTTGCGGCAAAGCTGAAGCTGACCCAACCCCAGTCCCATCTAGGTGGCAACACATATATATTATAATATTTACTTAATTTTCATTTATAATTTTTTGCCGTGGCAGGAGGCATATGAAATGGCAGCCAGACCTTGGCCATGGATAGCAAAAGTGGGGAGAAAAAATGCTGCATAATAAGCGAGCTCCAAATAGCGAAAGTGGCTCCGATGTGGGGGCTAAAAGTCAATTGGGCTGAGCGGTGCGGGGCTGGCGGTGTTGCTTGCAGGTGGCTTAAGCTGGCATCTGAAGCGATAAGCAGAGTATTTGAATTTTTAATAAAATGAAATGCGAATCCCAACAAGTTTGGCGCGTCCCATTCTTTAATGCATTTGCCACTTGTGCAGATGCTGCCACAAAACGAGAAAGAAAGAAATTATTCAAATTTGGATCGTGGTTGCTGCCGCCATTTTCCTGTCACTGGCTGTGAAAACTGCGCTGCCTCCCTCACCTCATCTGTTCCTCGGCACATTTGAGCTAATCTTTCGGTCAGCCAACATCCCACTTCCTGCTTCCATCCCGATTCCTATTGCCCATGGCCCATGGCCCGTGGCCCGTGGCCGTCGGTCTGCTGCCTTGTTGTCTATTCGCTTTCTGAAATTCCAATTTGAATGCTCCGTGGTTTTTCCACCAACACCCTGCTAGTTGGCTGGCTGTCCCTACGATTCAGTGGGTCCAGCCAATATTATTTTATTCATGCCATCGTCAGCGTGTTTGTCTTTTGTCGTCACATTGCTGCCGTTTTCGTCGTCCTCCTCCTCCTTATTGCACTTGAAAAATCGTAATTAGAATTGGTAATGTATTCAAATTAACTTTCATTTCCGTGTATTTGTGTTGGTTGCCTTCGCAATCTTCGGTGCGCGCATCCATCCACCTGACAAGTGAAAGCTTTAGCTCCAGCTTGAAAATGAAGCGATAAGCAAGAAATGATATTATCCGAATATCAAGCAGAACAATAACCCAAGCTCATTCCACTCGCAATCAAATAGAAATAGATTATTCTTCTGCCTGAGCCCCTCTGACTTCTGAGTCAGAAAGAGCGGGCAAGCGGGCAGGGAATTACTTGTGCCATCTAACACATACTTTTGCTACCATATTTCAAAATCTTTGTTTGCCCAGCCACGGAAGGAAAAGTTTTGTCGAACAAAAAGCAAGTGAACGTGCGACGGCATTGAAAGCGGGAGAAGCCAAAGAAAATGTGGAAGCAAAAAACTGAGGAAACTTTCGCAGGCGGAATCGCAAAGAATTCAACTAATAAAAATCAGCCACTCAAGTGCGAAAAAATCGCGAAAAGCATCATCAAATAATGTGCCACTCAAGCCGAATGCCAAGCGTGTCCAGCCCCAACTCCAGCTACCCGAATCGAAAGACAAATAGAAAACAAAAGTAAAATCTAAAAGTGAGTTGAAATAAAACTATGCTTCTAAAGGAGAGAGAGAGAGAGAGAGAGAGCTAGAAGGGCTTGCGCCCAAAATAATACCAAGCTGCCAGGGAATGCAACCACACGCCCACCAAATACGCCCCCTTCGATGTACGTCATCGGGCGAAGTTCGATGGGCTATAGCCAGAGCTCCAATCTGTCTCCCAGTTGGGGAGGATGGCTGCTGATGCGTTGGCCACATATTTCCGCCGCCACGAAGCGTGCTAGGTATTTTCCCAGTTTTCACATCGTATGTGTGTGTGTGTGTGTGTGTGTGTGTGCGTAACGGAAAAGCAATTTTCCTTTGTGTCGTGCTCAGGTTTCAGCTCGGATTGTTTTCGTCGTCTAGTTTTTCCTACGCGCTGCATTGAGCTGGCAAATTTGTTGCAACAGAAATAAACACTTTATTAAATGCATTGGAATAAACGCAACCGAAAGACACTCCTCTGGCGCAGTTCTATTTGTCTTCTCTTCACATGTGGATAAGCTCTGCGGATAAAAACTTTGGCGGACTCTGCTCGAAAAGTGAATTTGGTGTTAAGCTCCAGTGGGATAGTTGCCTGAGCAGCGAAGTGAAACTTAAAGCAAGGCATCTAAAAAGTTTTAGATTTTGTTTTGCAAGTGCTTCAAACTAAACTAAAGAGACGTATCTAACTAAATATATCAAGACTGATTATTTTGAGTTATTCGAAGAAGGGACAATTAATGCTTTATATTAAAGTAAAATGTATTTTAGCCAGTCTATGGAAGATTACTAATGAAAGTTATGCAAGTAAATGAATCAGGTTTCGAATTGTACATTCTCCAATTTAGACATTATATTTTCAATTTAGCAAATGAAGCAATAGTTCAAAAGGAGGAGGAGGAGGAGGAGATGGAGGAGGCGAAGGAGAAGGAAGTTTTTCATACATCTCCTGCAAGATATTACTTTAATTTCTTTGTAACTCTTTGAATGCGGATAATCAAAAATATAATTCAGTATTCAGATCTTTGCGCCTTAACCATTTTCGAAGAGTATACAAATTATGATTTAAATATTTATTTACTTTTCGCATTGCCCCCAGTTCGAAGCGGATGCCTTCTATGCTGGGATCCCGCACACTTAAGCAGACTTTCACATCTACACATAATCGAAGCCAGGAATCAAATTATGCTAGAATTGAGATTGATTTTTTATTCAATTTTAATGCGACAAACGAAGGCAGATAAACAGACACCGACACCGACACTGACAGCAGAATCAACACACACACACACACACACACACATATATATATATATAGACACATCCACACACATGTAGACACATGTCCCTTGGCGCTTGGCCCGTGGGCCGAATGCTTTGGATTCGTTTATGGGCCCTATATACCCAGTGACAGGGTGCTTCAAATCAGAGTCAAACACGTGGCCGTGGCCTCAGCAGCCCCGTCTCGTTGGCTGGGGACAAATTATAGCATCGATGGGACACGGGGGAGTGCCACTGGATTAGGTCGCTGCCGGCTGTCCTCGTCGTCGTCCTCATCCTCATCCTCATCCTCGTCCTCGTTCTCGTCCTCATCGTCCTTATGGGAAACTTTTTGAATATTACAACATAAATCGATTAGCTTCCAGCCGTCTGCATCACATGTGAGTACGTGTGTGCCGCATCTCTCATCTGGATGTGTGTGTGTGTGTGTGTCTTGTCACTGATTGACACTTGAAGTAAAATTTTTTGCTTTCCACTTTTTGCTGTTTGCTGTCGTCCATTGATATGCGTCTGCCACTTGACTTGACAACAGCCACCGATGCCACTGACACTTCATCTTCTCCACTGTTCCAGCTGCAGCATCAGCTTTAGCTCCAGTTCCAGTTCCAGCTCCAGCTCCAGCTCCAGTTCCAGCTTCAGCTCTGTTTACAGTGAGCACTTGAAGCGAACTTGTTTGCGCTTTCGTTGCCTGTTTGCCTTTCGGAACGAGGCGATGCTGCTGGCAGCTCCCATCAATAGCTCTTCATAATCATACTGGCAAATTGGCTTTCAGTTGATGCCTTTGGCTGCGGCCCAGAATCTCTGGCATCGACCCGATGTCGACCCGATTTCCAGCATAAATTGAAAGGAAATTAAACATTGAGCGCTAGTGGAAGGCAATCAGGCATTGCATCTAATTGCATAGCTGCAGGACAAATTGTCATGAGATAATTGTATTTTATTTCAGCAAGACGTAAATCAAATATCGAGCACTGTACTCAGTGACCCACTCAGATCGGAGATGATCTCAGCTGATGATTCAGCAGTCAAATAATCAAACTTCAATTCAGATCTCTTCAGCCCACCACAACTCACAGACGATGCCAGAAAGCCCCCAAAGCAAACAAGTCAACAAATCTGCTCAGCAAATTTATCGAACAGACAAACTGCAATTAGCGCACACAAAGAGCAAATACAAGTAAATTATTAGAGGCGCACGCTCTAAGGGTGACTCCTGCTCGACATTTGCAATTTTACACACGAATCATGCGAAGCGCGCGAATTCCGTTCCGGGAGGTGCGCCATATCGATACGAATGTGAAACAGATGGAACAGATATGGAGAGGGGTAAGCCGTTGAAATCAATTGTCTTGGCAACAGACACTGGTCGGAAATCCTATTGTGTAAAATTCAGTCCACTTTTGCGCTTTAAAGATGCAGCCACGGCTCTTTCGGCTTTTTAGTCCAATTAAATGCGGAGAAGGGCTCGTCGCCAGATCCATTGCAATTCCGACTGATTGTTGTAGTCCTTTCTACATTTTTTTGTTTTCAGTGCGCTCTGCATCGCTACCTGGCAGAGAATTGAGTTTCATGGTTCGTTGGGCAGCAATTTGTTGTCGCAGCAGTTAGCTTTGACTTTATCTTCAGCCACATCTCGCCGCGCCTCGCCTCGCCTCGCCTCGTCCCTTTTCAGCTATATACTATTTTTATTTCTATTTCCATCTCCATTTCCACTTTCGCTTGGCATCTGACTTTAATCTTTAACTGTGCACTTTCGCCAGCCAGCGTATAAATTGTTGACATTATTTTTGGACCTCATCGTGACTGAGAGTTTCGGCTTCCTTCCTTCCTGGTCCCTCGAACAGGCTGCGTGGGAAACTTTGTAAGCACGTCAAGTTCTCAGTGCCGCAGCATCCTTGTCGCCGTGTTTGTCTGTCGGCTGGTTGGTAATTATCACGCTAATGAATCAAGTGAACTCGCTCGTAACTAATTGATATGAGAAACTGACTTGGCTTTTCTCTTTTACTTGCCGGGGGGTTGAAGCTCTCGTATTCCGAGCACCCTCAGCTCATGTTTGTGCACAGAGCGATCTACGCATCCATTTTTTTTGGGAAACCGTATACGAGTTTTCCGATTTCTCTTTTCTTACCATTTGCATGTGAGTTTGGGAATTCAGAAACTCAACTCGATGCCGCAACATCAATATTTATGCAGCTAATCAGCAGCACGCAAAATTAGACTAAAAGGCCTTTCGCTGCATAGCCGAGAACAAAAAAGTCAGAATCCAATCAAATCAAATACTATTCAGGCTCGGTTGTTGTTGTAGTTGTTAAGGGCAGGCTGGATGGAGTAAGAGTAAGAGGGCTAGATTGAGGGGTTGCAAATGGAAAAAGTTCATTAGAAATAAAAACGTAAATTTGCTTCCTGTATTTCCATGGAATGGTCTCAACTTTTTAGTCGTGTAAACTTTGCCTAAATGAATTTTCACGATCTTCCGTTGTTCCGTTTTGTTTCGCTCTGAACTTTTGGGGCGCTTTATTTTTATTTCTCGTTTCTGTAGCTCATTCCTGGCATATGGCCCTGGGGAGTTGAGAGCTTGTTAAGCGACTTTCTTTCAGGTGTTGGCGCTCGCTGATGATTTCCGCTCCCTGGGGAGTTTTCCCAGTAATAAATGTGATTGTTTTCGCCAGAGGCACCGCACTCGAGCATCGTTACTTATATCAACAGCGATATTTAGCATAAACAACTTTGCTTAAATTGCACAAACTGTGCATAAGCCAGACGATCTGTGTGTGTGCTGCTCTGCAATCAATTTCAATTTTAAGCCCTTTACAGCAAAGACAGCGTTTTTAATTAATCGTCGGATTACCAGGAGCTGCCCAGCGGCCCGGCTGGGTCGGGCCATGGTTATGGTCGTGGTCGTGGCCAGAGTCCTCGACAACGATTTACGCTGTAGACTCCAGCTGTCCATTTTTTCATTATCTGTGCCATTTATTCTATTTTTGTCGCACAACTCAACTAAACGAGCGACAAATTGCCGGAGCCTGTGGCTGCCCGGGCATCATCCTCGGCAATGATGAACTTTTATTGTTCCTGGCCACGCTTAATCCTTCCACGCTTTGTGTCATCAATGCGACAGGCCGGCCTGCCGCACTTCTGATGGATTTTGCCGAGCACACCAATAGTTCGAGTGCTCGAATCAAGCCATATGGTCCAAGGAGCGCTCTAAACCCGCAGTGATGTGTTGCCCCTGGCAAAAGTACAAAAACACAAACAGGAAAAAAAGGAGAAGAGTGGACTCATTTCATTTTAGCCGTATTGTGGTTTGGTATTTTGTGCTGCAAATCTGTTTTGAAAACCAATAAGTCTGATTTATTGGCTGCCTGCCAGATATCATCTGACTGACAATCGAAGTCTTTCTTCATTTGCGCGCTGCTCGAATTATGATGAAGTGTTTCGGTTTGCAGCGAATCTATTTCCATGGGCACACTGGAGCTGGAGCTGGAGCTGGAGCTGAGTGGAACAGAGCTTAGCTTAGCTGTAATCACGATGACTAATTGGGTGTTAGTAGATGACTCATGAATGAGTCTGTGGCAAGTTTGCATGCATTTCATGTGGCTGCTAATCATTCATTCGGCAGCCATTGGAATGCCCTTTGGCGTTTGCCCACTTCAAAGTGCGAGCCCCAATTATTATCAAGGTCCATCAGCCCAGATTGCCCAGAGCGAAGGTCATAAATTACAGAAGGTGCTAAAAGCCACACTCAAACATATAAAAATTGTTAAAAATAATGACACATTTATCACATCTCCATTGAGTCATCAGCGCGAGACCTGCACATAAAAGGCAAAGGTTGGCCTCTGGGGTTGACGCTGGGCGACTCGGAGCTCTGCTCTATGAGTGTCCAGTGGGCAGTGCCCCGACGACATCATCATCATCATCAGCCGACAGCCATCGGGCAGCAGGCATCAGCCTCGCTCAGTCTCGTTAGAGGCGTAAATCTGCGCTATGGGCAATCAACGCCCGACGCGTTAAACACATGCGAGAAGTGATTACCAGGGCGACTCTCGATGGCGGGACGGAAGCGGAGGCGAGGGCGCTGGCGATGGCGATGGCGATGGCAAGGGGTGGGAACTGGGCATCGCCTGCAGCGATTCGATTCTGACCACAGCCGCGGCACATTCGGGGTGTTGACAATTCAAACGCAATAATTGCGACTGCGAACCGCACGGCGCACGGCGCTCGACGGGATTCAGAAAAGGTGTGCGAAAATGTCCCTTGCCCCATCCCCATCCCCGTCCCCGTCCCCGTCCCCGTCCCGGCCGTGTGTGCGTCTCGCCTTTGGCTCGTTATTTCGTGTTTGACACAATGTCAACTTTGTAATAAGTTTTCCCTTTGCTGGCTGCTGCTGCTGTTGCTGCTGCTCTGCTCGCATAAAAAATTTCGGTAATGGCAGTTGCAGTTACAGTTGCTTTGATCTGCCCAGCCAGGGGTAGTTCGGGTAGTTCACCCCGGTCTATGTTGAATGGTCGCGACGTAGTTTTAATGAACCCTCCGACGTTTCTTTTGCCGCTCGTCCTTGTTACTGATTTTTGATCCTGTTGCCATCCTGTGGCCATTGTTCTCACTCTCACTCTCGCTCTCGCATTCAGCATTTGCTTTTGAGCTCGTTTTTTTTTTGTCGGGTGTTTATTATTAGCCTGGCAAACACATCCGCACTCGCAGCCGGCGATCTCTTACTGCTTTTTGTTGGGCATCCTTGAATGTTGGTTTAATGAGTTGAATATGTCAAATGTCGCCCTCTGCACGAGTCATTCGCAATCTCGTTCACAGGGGCTGGCAAATGTCGTCATTAGCATTGGAAATGGCACAAAACATTTGCAAGGAAATAATGTATGTATATATTTTTAGTAATAATTGAAGAGCTGCTTCTAGTAGAATTGAAGGGATTTTCACTCACTCATTCTCTTCTAATCAACACTCGCCTCTCGCTTAAAGCGCCATCTAATCGCGCCGCATCTTAGTGCGAGAAAGTCATGTACTCCGAGCTGGTTGGTGAGCGGAAAATTCGCATAAAACGCATTAGCATTGGGATACTTGAACAGATGTTCTTGCATTTGAAATTCACAAAACTAAAAGCGAGCTGCGCTGTTGAGGCAACCAAACAAATCCGCAAAGGCAAAACTTGAAAAGACAAAGAGGATTGCCCAACACCTTGCGCAGCTGTATCTAGCACTCGCATCTAAGCACTCTGGCTGCCAATGACAGTTGGTTGTTGTCACCCTCTGGACAGAAATTCGCACAGCTGAAAGCTGTTAGTGGGCTGAATAATTCTATAGAATGCGACGAGTGCGAATGCGAATGCGAATGAGAAGTGTGACTGGCTTCGAGGTGAGTCGAGGAAGAAGTTGCCAAAGTCTGTCGCGTCTCTAATGCACGCTGGCATTTACATAATTCCCCAGACAGGACGCGGGGCCAGATCTGGGAGCAGCACTTGACTCAAGGCAAGCACCCAGAACGGCGAACACAGAGCATGGAACCCAGAATCAAAATTAGAGGCAACCCAGCAGTGGGTGAGCCAAGCCAAATATCAATTACAATCACGCAAACCCAACACAACACGGACCACTTCAGCTCGGGGACAACGGCCGGCGATAGAACAACAAGCAAATTAATTGAAATCAATGCAAATGCCAAGCAGGCCAACTGGGCCGAGCGGGCCGAGCGGCCAACCCTCAAGGGTTGTGTTATGTTTCGTTCTGGTTTTTCAATTTCAATAGGCAATCGCATTTGTCAGCGGCTTAAGTCGCGCTCCGCTTTCCACTTTCCACTTTCTGCTTTCGGCTTTCCACATTCTATATTCCCAACCCCCGCACAGTTGCCATGCCCCGTGCCCCGTGCCCCGTGCCATGGTCGCATTGTTGTCAAACATGTCAAAGCAATAGCAAACATTTGGGCTGCTTTTAATTTATCAATGCAAGTAGATTCATTGAGCTCTTCTGCTCTCGTTTTTTTTTTTTTTTTTTCTCTCGCTGCCCGCTTGATCTATGGATTCCATTTCGCGGTTTGCTGAGCACATGCAACGCCCTCAGAGGCAGCAGCAGGAGCAGCCGATAACGCGCCGATAAGCACTGACAGTGTCCTTCTGGCATCCCATCCGCGGTCTCCTTTGTGTGATAAGTAACTCATTATGTCGCTGGATAGCTGCCGGCATGCTTCAGCTGCTGCTGTATTCGCGGTGGCTTTTGCGGGTATCGAGCCCTGCGAGACATATTCTTACTGCATTTCCTCTCGCTGCTCTTCAACATATGCCACAAAATCTGGGCATTCAAATCACTGAAACGGGTGAAATGTGATTCCATGTAAAATTGCATAGATTACAAAGTGTTGAATGCGAGTAAATGTTTCCATGTTGTCCACGTAGATGTCATTTAATTTGGTAATTATAAAAATATTCGCTTAAAGCTGTTAGAAGATAGTTCACTTTACTTAAAGTAATTCCTTAAGAGGCTATTAATTTGTCTAGCTATAATTTCCATAGATATCGTAGATATTATTGACTTTCGTAATTCTTCTTCTAAACATATTTTAGGTAATCTTTCAAAAAATGGCTTTACACATTTCTGTATATCATCTATAAATAAATAATAAAGTCAGATTTTATTGGTTCAGTCATGCCAAAACACATTTTGACTTATTATAATTAAAGTGCACTTGGCTCGCAGCATTAAAAGGTTAAATCGTGTTTCTTGATTTCACTGATACAATTAATTTCAACTTTTATCTGGAAATAATTTTTTTTTTTAAGAATGGAACATGTTTATTTTCAGAGTGTACTGATAATTCTATACAAATTTAATTATATTATTATTTATAATTATATATGATTTTCTTCCAATTAAATTCTAGAAAGTTTATTATATTAAATTTTATTATATTAGTAGTTATTATATTATTTTAGCGCGAATTCGATTTCTCTTATTTTAAACATATTTTCAAATTTTCATTTTCACATCGACTCTCTTGTACGGCTGCTGCTGGCCGAGTACTTTTTGATTCTACTTCTTAATCTATTCCAATTAATTATCGTTTACGATGAGTAGTTCAACTTATAATCGCTACAAATATGTCATAACTTCTGAAATCCCACATATATGTAGGAATTTTATTAAATTAAAATGTCAATTTAGTGATTTTCCTTCAATTTAACACTACAATTTTATTATATTAAATTATGTTATTATTATTGAAAAGTTTTTGTTACAATTAAGTTATTCAATTAATATAGCGCGAATCTGATTTGAATTTTAACGCAACTCTCTTAGATTTTGATTCTTCTGTCCGACCTTTACACTTCCACAACACAATCTGATACTTTTCATCACACAACTGCCCAGTACGGCTGCTGCTATACGACTCTCTACTTATTCTGCTTATTTACACGGTTCATAATAACTAGTTCAGAACTTGTGCTCACTAGAAACGATTCCTCTGTCAATTTACGTATTTCCTATTTTCATAAATTCCACATATATTCATATAAAATTTAAGGTTTCCAGGTTTCAATGTGAGCAGGATATTAAATTCGGCTGATTGAATGTCTTTAGGCTGATTGAAGATGTTTTGTTTTCTATGCTCACCATTAAATACCTATTGGTTTCATGTTAAGCCTTGGAAACACTTTGATATGCTCAATTTGCGATATCGACTTTTTTATGCTAGTCGCTTTTGATGCTTAAAGGTCAGTTATGCTGGAGCTCAATGTCAACGGACGACACATCAGAGGCCATAAAATCGTTTGGCAACACGCGTCGCGGTTTAAAAACCAATGTCAATAAATTTTCACTAGAACAAATTTATTGGTAAGCCCCGCACTGAAACGAGATCAAGCTTTTTGACAGAGCCTCAGGCCACGATTCAACTCGTTGAGTCGACGCGCAAAACGGCGACGCCTCCAAATGTCAATAAAGAACACATTTTGTTTTGGCAAACGCTTTTTATGGGGAGACCGCACAGAGGAGGAAATCGGGCCCCAAATGCGAGCATAAAACTCTGCCGATTGCCCAGTGAGGCGCGCGCCGTTTGGCGACAAAATAATGACATCAAATCGCATAATTTGTGCAACAGACGAGCCACGAGTAACCCCAAAAGGTTAGCTAAGGGTTAGCGACAACAACAACGAAAAAAAAAAAAAAATTATATACATATATATATATATATATATATATATGTATATATTGTATATACATATATATAAAATAAAAATGAAAGTCGAGGAAGCGCTTTTCAAATTGCCTGATTTACTAGTCGCTGGGGGCTAACGATTTCCCAGCTAAGCGCCGAAGGAACAAAAGTATGCTCCAAGGATACCCACACACACACACACACACACAAACATACATGTATTCATATGTGTATGTGTGCATGTATTTGTGCTTGGCCACATGCGGTGGCTGGGCAAACTAGCAACAATAAGAGAACAAGAAGAAAAATAACAACACACAACAAGGAAATAAATAGAAAAGTGCTTGGCAATAAAATTTGCGTAAATAGTCCAATTTGCATTGAATGTTGCCTTATTTATTTTTCGACTTTCCGACTGGAACCCCCAACACAGGGCCAAAAACCAAAAATGAATCACACTTGCCCATTGTTATTTTATGTGTGTGTGTGTGTGAGTGTGTGTGGATGTCAGTGAAGTGTAAATTTGGCAAATTTTGTTAAAAGCAAAATATACAAAAATAGCCTGGAATACGTAGTAAACACAGCCATGAGGGCGAATAAAAGTTTACAGAAATTTCTGCATTATAAATGCTGCCCTTTAAAGGACATTTTGGGGCATAAATATGTTGGAATAGATTGGCTAACAGCACTAAAGATACGAATCGTAAGGGAGTATCTTGAGAGCAGTGCAAAATTCGTGAATACTTTCAGCTAATTGCATTGGCCTCTTAAATATATATTTTTTTTTTGCTTTTTCCCGAGGCAGTCTTGTATTGTCATTGTTCTATTGTTTTTCGCTGGAAACTTTTGCCAGACGAAAATACTTGAAACTTTTCACTTCGAGCCAAATGCAATGAGGCCTAGCAATTAACAATCGATGCTTAAAATGCTGCCAATTAACAATTAAAAAGCTTTCAGCCCCAAACAGAAGTTTTTTTTCGTTTTATTCTCCTCCATTCTAAGTGTACATCGATAAAGACTTTTAAATAGTATTATATAAATATATATATATATATATATATAATATATATATATATATATATATATATATATATATATTTTTATTTTATTTTTTTTTTTTTCGTTTAGCTATTAATGGTTTCTAAATTGTTAATTATATGCCGTTGTTTTAGGTCAGCACGCATATGCATATGCGAGAGCCATCGATTGATCGATTGACCGCACAAATTCCCATTGGCCATTTAAATAAAGCCATAAAACAATTTCATTTCACACGCACTCACAGCATAAAGTTCGGTGTCGCCCCCGAAAATTCTAAGCTAATTACACGCACTTGATGTCCATAAATTAACTGCTGTGCTTGAAATGCCTTTTTATATATATGTAATATTTAAATTGATGCAATTAACGTGATTATGTACTTAGCCGACTAATTGGTCGGCAAAGGGTACATCGAATTGTTATAGCCATTGTCTTTCGTATTCCGTTCGCATGTATTTCTTTGCCCAGCCCAATTGGCCTGGCCCAAACACACGCATAGACAATGGCTCACAAAAATTAAGTGAGTTATTAGCTCGTTATCTGTCACACTTGATATTTATACAGTTGGCTGCTGAATAGCGATGTCACATCAGCTGCAAGCAGCTAAGAGCCTGACTTTGAGATACCCTGTCAGTGAAGTGAAAGAGCGAATAGTTAGATAATCATCAATGAGTAAGGATATAGACTCTATGCAAGCTACTAGCTTGTTGTTTGTAAACCTTTCCGTCTTAGATTGGCTTGATATTCACTATCCATTATTCTAAGAGATTAAACTCGCGTATAGCATTTACCACGCTTTATAGAGCATAAAATGAGCTCTGGCAAGCTTAGAGAAAACTGACTGTAGCCTCGACTGGGCCTCGACTGTTGCTGCTTGTTGCTTAAAATTCAAACAATGTGTTGATGCCTTCACACCAACAACACATGCATAATTAATATGCAAAAGAAGCAAAAAACAGCAACAACGGGCGAAGAGGCAGAGGCAGGAGGCGGAGGCAGGAGGAGACAACTTTTTGGCCGAGCTGGAAAATTGAAAGGGTTAGCATACAAATGGGGTTAGGGGCTGCATCGTTAGACGACATTTTGCAGCTCTGCTGCTGCTTCATTATTACAGCTTCCGCGTCAACATCATTTCCGCAAACAGCAACAACTACACACACACACACACACACACTGAGAGTGTTGTTGTTGTTATTATTGCCATGCATAATTCATATGTGAAACGCAACAATAGGTGGCAAAGCAAACGAAGCAAAAACATAACCTCAAACCTCTTCAATGGCACTGAAAATGGTTTAATTGGAGCTTCACAGCCCCCCCCCCTCCCCCTCCCTCATCCCATCGCACCCCGCACACCTAACACTCTTAGCCATCATCTTTGGGCATTTACATATTTCAATGCGTGCAATTAAGCGTGTTTGTGGAGGAGTTGGGGGGCGGCGGAACCTTCGATAAGCGGTTGGGGCTGCCAACTGTCGTGACATGGCGAAAAAGTTTAATTTTTTGTTCAAAGTTTTCGAGCGAGCTCGTTTTTTATTTTAACAGATAAATATAGCTGGTAACTTTATTGAGGTACCTTTTCCTAATCTTTCTCTCTCTCTCTCTCTCTGTCGCGCTTTCTGTTTCATCTTCCAGGCAAATCACGACATTTTACGGTGAACGGGTTGAGTGCTAATAACACGCTTCAGCAGCAACAGTATAGCTTGCAACAGCAACAGCAACAGCAACAGCAACAGCAACAGCAGCAACAACAACAACAGCAGCAGCAGCAGCAGCAACTGCAGCCAGCGACTGACGCACGCAACATATACAACAATCCCTACAATCCACAGCAACAACAACAACAACAACAGCAACAACAACGCACCGCACACCTCTTGAAGGCTCTGGCTGCCACTGCTGCTGTTAGCGGCAATAATAGCTTGAGCCATCCATATGATTTCTCAAACTCGTCGTCCTCGTCGAACGCCAACAACGAGCAACAAGGATCATCATCATCAGAGGCGGATAACGCGTTTCTAACTCATAATAACGGTAAGCCAAATAACGAATAATTATCTTTAATAACGCAGTATCTTTAAATTATACTGTGCTAAAGTTAAATACTTACGCTATGAGGTGAAGAGATATGACTTTGTAGCATAGCTCGCAAATAACAGTTATCCGCGTCAATTATTAAGAAAGAAACAGCAGAAAAGCATATACACACGCTCTTATTCTGAGCAGGAGAATTTTGTTGTACAGATTCTGTTTTATCTGACAGCTTTGCATTGAGCAATTCGCGTTATACTCTTTTATGGAGACTTATTTCCCGAGTAATACGATAGACGCTCCCACACTGCGACTTATTCGGGATAGAGATCTCAAAAACAACAACAAAAACGTCCTTGAATGACGGTGATGGAAAAACTTAAAAACATATCATCGCAGTCATCAAAACGTGAGTGTGGGTGACTTATTTTCGGACTTTGAGAATTACTCAACAGTTTCGTGCTAGCTCTGTTTGGAAGGAGTCACTCTCACATTTCTTTTTCTTCTCTCTTTATTACTGACTCTGCTTTTGTTGTTTTCATTTATATTTTTAATTATTTTATAGCTCAATATAATTATATTTAAGATTCGTTAATATTTATTTTGAGGCTTCCATTAACACTAGCTCTATTTAAATAATAATATCCCTCCTAACCCCATTATGAGAAATTTGAGTACGTGCTATTATTAACACAATTTCTATTTATATTTAGACTATGCAATATTATTATTGATACTTGGATTACTTTTTGCAAATAAAAATAAATTTCAAAACTTACTAGCTATAATTTTCATTTGCTTATGAGCTCTGTATGGTCTCTTCAACAAAGAGCAGAGTAATTTATGGTAAATTTTCCATATGAGTTATGAATAAAATTTGAAATCAATTACTCTTAAATTGTGTATGGATATATGAACATTTAACACTAAGCATTTATTTAAAATGGAATTTAGTTATTGTTCATGTTGTTCATGCCACACAAATCAAAAAGTATTTGTTTTATTTTACTAATAGATTCATGTTCCCAAAACGTAGATCTGACTGTATTTACACAAAATAAAAATATAAAAAATATAGTTTTCCAGTAACAAATTTTTGGAAATAAATACTTCTCATAGCAATACTCGATAATCTGGTTATCTGACGCTACGTAATAAATATCTTTGCCTATGTGTGTTTGAAAATTGTACTTTTCCCGTGACTGGAAGTTGTTTTAAGGTATATAATCAAAAGTATATTAAAAGAATAACCAGTTCAGATTCTGAATTCGTCAAATGTGGAGTTGATTTCTTTACTCCCTGAAAGTTGTCCAAGGTAAAACTAAAGCCGAGACATCGTTAGCTTAGATTTCTGCCATAAGGATAACGTGCTTTAAGCTTTGATTTAATTTGATTAGGACCTGCCTGGTTGTACTCTGCAGCGGTGCATCATAAAATGGAAACGCAACTCAAGCAATTAAAAACACAACTTTCGAGCCTTAAGTAATATTTCCGCTCTTGCATAATTCCTACCTGGGCTGGCACAACAAATCAAAAAACTTGCTCACCTGCCTGCTTGGCTGGCAGTTTTCCATAATTTGCACGCAATTTGCATTTCAAGTGGCCAATCCACCTCCCCCGCCCACCCGTCCACGTCGCCGATCTGCAGCCGACTCCTCTCAATGCTCAAGTTGGCCACTAGCTTTTCCTTGACTTGCGACTGCCTTCTAATTACAGCACAAAAATGTGCTTACAGCTCAGCCCCGAACCCAGCTTCAGCTGCCGCTTGGCAAACTTGGCACCCGACGTGAAATTAATGTGAGAGCTCATAATTTGTTGAGCAGAGCGGATGGGACACGCTCTCAGTCTCTCCGAGAGTTTGCTTAGCGGGAAGAAAGCAGCTACAAATTGCATGCCAAAGCGCCTGGGCAAAGGTGTGGCAAATTGTGGGCAAGATTTATGTGGCTGCTGAACCTTGTTGTTTTATTATGTTTGAGCATAGTAATGGAGAGCATGCTGAGAACGTAACAGTTAAACTAACTACTTAATTTGATTGAATTTCAACTTCAACTGATGCAATCTTGTAAATATTTACCCACACACAGAGAGAGAGAGCACAGAGAGAGAGAGAGAGAGAGAGAGAGAGAGAGAGAGAGAGGTACTCGACTAAAGTATTCTTACATGTAATCTTAAGCTGACAATCTCGTGCTCAGTAGAAGCCAGACTAAAGTTGCCCTTCGTTTGCCCGCCTCCCTGGCGGGCTGGCTGCATTATCCACAAATCATTTGGGGGCTGCTGTGCTGGGGGCAACTATAAAATGTGGCAAAGTGCAATTGCCGCACAGGACAATGGCAGACAGGCAAACACGCCGCCTGTTATGCAATAAAAATCATTAAAAAATATATAAAAATGAAAGCGGCAAGTTAACAAGGCGCTCGATCCTTGTGCTCTCGGCCACGATGCTGATGAAGCCATGGAAAAAATTGAAAATCCTTGCAAGCAACGCGTCGGGCTGGCTAGGAACTAAACGAGCGCCCAGCGCCATAAACTTAAATCACGATTAAAAGTGTGATTATCCTTGTGGCGCTACAAATCGCCGCTGCAGCTGACAGAGCGCAGAGCACAGAGGAGCAGCAGAGTCAGCAGAGCCAGCAGAAGCCAGACGTCGGCCACTAGACAGGCACAACAGTGTCCTGGCTGCTCTTGTAGCTTGCTTGTTGCTTGTTGTTGCAGTTGTCTGATTTTATATCTTTACAACCAGGCGCGGCTGTGGATGAGTAGTCGGAGCAGTCTCAATACCGACTTGCAGTCTGGCAGCCTTTGTTATTCTGTTGTGTTTATTATACCCTGCACTAGGTTTGAATTATATGAAGCGGGTATATTGCATTCGTGCCAGCGTCTGTCATTTAAGAAATAAACTGTATTGCGAGTATTCCTATTAATATATTGACTGGTATTTAAAAGAGGCTTTGTGACTACATTAACAGGGTATCTATCTATCTGAATAGAGATTCTCGTAGTGCCTTGGCTTTTGAATGAGAGACATAGGAGAGCTTCAAGACTGTCAGCATGTGTGCACGCACACCACAGAACATGCCCCGGCCTCTATGAGGCATACATTCATATATGCATAGAGTCGAGTACACAGTCTACCAGAGAGGGTGTCGGACGTCACAGAACTAACTGGAATTTAAAGGGAAATCTGAATGGCTTGAGTGTAGTGAGAGAAAAAAGAATAGGTAATTGTTTTCTGTTTTACGTTTTCTGTCTTCTGTTGCCTTAGCCGAAATAAGGAAAAGCTTTTTACGCAATCAAAAGTTGTGCAAAGTATTAAAAGAATTTAAAGCGACTTAGAACCCTTTTACGGCCCACACACATGCGGACTAAGTGCGTCAGCGGAAGCCCGAAAATAGAGCTGCAGTTAAACTGGAATTAAATTCCTTGCCCGTGTCCCTTTTCGGGCCATAATAAAGCATTATTAGCACTCGCATTCTAAATAAGTACGACAAATCAAAGCAGAGTTCCGTACATATGTCCATAATATCCATCAATTGTTTTGCTAGCCCGATTGCTGCCACCCTAAGCTGTCAATTGGTCTGCAGACTTTTGCCAATACAACGAAACCGGAGCCATCGTCCAGTTGTTGCCTCGATTTCAGTGCAAATACAAACAGGCGAATGCAAATAAACAAGGCGTAGAAGGCCTATAAACAAAGGAGCAATCGATGGTGGGCCCCCACCCCAGGCCAGTCTGCCTGCTCATCCTGCTCGTCCTACTCGTCCTGCTCGTCCTGCTCATCCTGCTCGTCCTGGCTGCCCTGACGGACGTTCGGCTTATCACAATTCAGCCATCGCACGAGCAACTGTCTGTCTGTCCGTCCGGCCATTGGCTTGCGTTTCACCCCCAACCGAATCAGACGTTGGACAATTGACTCTCGTATTTCAGTGATGAACTTAACTTATGTCAAAATATGCGATAAGTAATCCTTTTTGGCTCCGCCAGCTTGCTTCCTGCAGGCACCCACCCAGGCAGGTCAGCTTCAGCAAGCAGAATCGCAAAATTCGGGCCTAGGCCTGTGTAAATATTTTGCTTCTAGTAATTTTGTCGTCGGGGGTAAGTTGATGGCTTTACCATTTTTGTACATTTGTCACGAAATCTAAAACGAAAACTATGTGGATGCTGTTGTCCTTCGCTTTCGCTTGTGTCCGTAATGAATTGTGACAAAACGAACGGATGGACCCATTGATAAGCCGAGCGCCGCAAAGTTGGCAAAACGCCTTTTGTTTGGTCTTCATTTGCTGCACGCTTCAGGAATGGAGCTCAAAGCTACGTACTAGATTTATTTTACACAATAGTATTTTATTTATTTTTAAAATCTAAAGATTTGCACAAAATATTTCCATTTAATTGTGACAATTTCATGCCTCCGCCTCCCTTGCCTGATAGGAATGTATCTCTATATTTGACCTGTCGCATCGATGGCCATAAAGCTGTGTACCATCAAGCGTGACGAACCTTGAAGGCTCGGAAAACCCCCAGTTTTACGCCGAGATTCTCAATTAGTATAATCTCCGAATGACTACACAAATATTGGCAAAATTCGAAAATTCGCTGCAGACATTTTGTCAGACATCTCGGGCAATGCATTGGACACGACGCGTCGTAAGTCAGTGCACGTCATGGTCATGGTCCTGCTTTCTGATCCCTGGGTTGGTTGCCTTCGTCTGGCTGCTCAGAACTGTTTATTTTGCCTTGTAACTGTTATTGTTGTTGTCTTTACGCATTTGCAGAAGCATCGCCCGCTTTTCAGGCTTCGGGTTTTTCAGGCAAATAACATTTTCCGTATTTTTAGATGAAATGCGTCTCTTGGGGGCGGCCAGCATGATTGGGCGTTGGGCTGCATGGGATGGGTCAGCTGCCCTCTATTATATGCACATAAAAATAAATTCCAAGACTTTATTATGCCCATGTACTTGTCATTGTCGATATGTGTGCAATGGACTGTGCTTGCATAAAGGGGAGAGTCGGACATGCAGCCCGCGCCCCCTTTGTGGGCTCTGGGCACTCGGAAGTGGGTAATGCAACTACGAGGGCGCGTTCGCAATGGGGGAGTCGTATGTTTAATTTTGTGCCAATGCTCAATTGAATAACGTTCGAACGCTTCATTGAGCTACACTGAGTAAACAACATGAACTGCATTACATTTGCTTGCTCCACAAAGTCCATTTCACTAGTTATGAATGGCTGGAGGAGTCTTTAAAGAAAACATCACGTAATCCCTGCCGTGTCAGCTGACTTATGTGGAGCTCTAAGGTGCCCAATCGTGTATGACCTGCCGAATCAACAGAGTCAGTTCATTGGAGCACGACGGAACGCCTACGACACAGCCACAAGAAACTCGGATTCCGAGACAATCAAAATGACAGTTTGATGCACTTTTTAGTGCCCCAATCGTATATAAATGGAAGCTGGCTCTTGGGCATGCAGGTGCCGCCAAGTCGGCTGGCTGCTGGCGGGCCTGTGCAAGTTTTGGCCGAGCAAAAACAAGTTAGATGCGAGTCAGTAAGCTGAAGATGCTTATTGATAAGCCAAGTAAGTTTTTGAGGGAGTGCGCCTAAGTGTCTGCCCTGGATTTTTGGCAAAATTCAATTGTAATTTTGTAATGTGAAGTGCGGACTCACAAAGCCCTTGCTGCAGCTCGCAATCTCATCTTCAATTCACATGAATACATTTTGCTCTTAAGTGTCCAAGCACTTGAGCATGCCTTTTGGCCGCTGTCAAGAGGGAAATTGTGGTCAGGCCATTATAACTTATATAAGTCAGGCTGGTTCAACTCCCGCACTCCCTAACTCTCTCTCCCCGCTGTCGTTCAAGTGGCGGTTGGTAAATTTTTTGGCCATGCCATTTCCTAAATTAAATTCAAACTGACATCGTATCAATTTAAATCAAATGAAGTGCACTTTTTGTTCGGCCCGACTGCGCTCGAAAACTGCTCAACTATCGAGAGCCTCGAAGAGAGAAAGAGAGATAGATAGAGAGAGAGAGAGAGAGAGAGAGAGAGAGAGAGGCCGGAAAGCAATCGAGCGTATCCTTTAAGTGCTGAGCCAAAAGTGGCATCAACTTTAGCATAGTTTTTGGCCGCCATGCCTCGGCAATGCCTCGACTCTCAGTTGACATAGTTTCCAGTTGCCAGCACGTGCGAATGCCAGTTGTAGTTATAGCCAAAGTTCGAGTCGTGTTGCCCAGTTAAAGTTGGCTCTGGTTGAGCTGCAGCTCATTACGTGGCCAGCAGGCCAAATGATGTGACAACTTGCAGACCAAATTAGAATCTGTACATGCAAGTATTCAACAGTGCGAGCGGGGGCCCTAAACGGGCAGAGGCATGGTCCAGGGGCAGGGCAAAAACACCTGACCAATTTACGACGCCTACTACAGCCGGAAACGATGCCAGCAATTTAATGAGCTGCCATTTATATAAAAAGCAGCAAAGTGGCCAAAGGTGGCCAAATATTTAGCAACATTCCGCATAAAGAGGGAGAGACAGAGAGAGAGAGAGAGAGAGAGATAGATAGAGAGGGTGAGGGAAAAAGAGCGCGTCAGACAAACACCTAAGGGCACTTGAAACACGGACCACGGAGTACGGAGTATGGAATACGGTGTACGGTGTACGGTGTACGGAGTACGGCAATTCACATGTGAGTTGCTTGCGAGTAGCGGGTCCGTGATTCATGCAATTCGCACAGCAGTTGGCCATAAAAATGGCTTAAAATGATCATCATAAACGTTGAGTGAGCAAATATTGCAATAAAAGTAAATGACTGAAGGACGTCGTAAAATATTTATACGTGATGCACACACACACACACACATACACACACACACTCATGCAAGACAACTCTCATGAATATCATAAAAATGGCGAGCAATGCTAAAAAATGAAGGCAGGAGCCAGTCGAGCGCAAGTCGAGAGAAATGTGCCAAGCAAGCAGAAAATCATGCGATGGGGGAGTCAAGCGAGTCGAAATTTTGACCTAATGATGGGTTTTTAGGAGCAGGTGAGCAAATTGGAATTAACTCGCTACGATGTACTTGAAGCATGTTGTTAATGAAGTGCTTTCGCCAGCTAGTGCACTATATAGTCTATTTATAGTCGTGTTTATGGCAGAGATTCTGTTATAAACAGAACTTTAAGATAGTTGCAGTTGACCCACACCAGAGCTTTGCACAACTAAGTACATCTCGCTCTCGTCCGGAGCCATAAAATGCTGTAAGTGTTTGATGCCATAAAACTGTTTTACAGCAGGACTAGAGCCACAAATGGCACGGCTCTAATAACACTTATCGGAACATGAAAGAAACTCTATTATAATAAATTAGACTGCATGAAAATATAGATGTAAAATATATATATATATATATATATTTTAGCTTTTCAAATGAAGCAGTCCTGGAATATTGCTAATTTCATGGCGACTGGTTGAAATTCCGTTGCTCCGCAGTTCCTAACATGCTCCATGTTATTGAAAGTCGCCTTCTGTCTGCTAGCTCAATTGATAACAGGGGTTGTCTTCTGTGCTCTGCTATGATGGGCTCTCAGCTAGTGAGTTCTCTCTCTCTCTCTCTCTCTCTATCGTATTTACTTCCCCTGTTTGAACTCATCCCCATTCTGATTTGCAGAAGTTTCGTCAAGTTTCAATCTACCCCTTCTGTAGCAGGGGTAGTTAGATAATGTTAAATAACATAACAGAGGCTGTAAAGGGCATGCTCCTATACAATGTTAAATATAATACTAGCAGGCTGCCGCACAGAGAGCTTTTGGAAGCTGCGTGAAAGCAGAAGTAAAGTAGTGCCTGCAGAGCTTAGCTACATTAGCAGTATTTTCCCTCCAACTATTATTTAACGGTCTTATGTGAGAAGCTTTTCAAAGAGCTTAAAGCTTTTCATATGGTGCTATAAACTGTGTAGGGGCGATTCCCTATGCACAAGTATTCGAGAGCTTTGTTAAAGCTTTTCGAACGAACGCACTTGCCCCTAAAAGCTTGCTGCAAATTACGGAGTGTAGCCATTTACATAGGTTGTTGCTCATTAAAGTCTCCTGGCAGCCCACACTCACACTCTCACACACACACACTCGCACACACACACTCGCACACTCGTGGCATTCGCGCTGCGTCCGCTGGTATTTTGGCTTTTGCATAACTTTTATTGTGTGCGGACGGCAGTGAAGCACAGCTGGCGAGATTCGGCTTGGAGAGCAACAGCGAGAGCATTCGGGAGCGAATCTTGTCTCTCGACTGTTGCTCATCTCCGAGTGTATCTATGGATGTATGTGTGTGTGTGTGCGTGTTTGTGTGTGTGTGTGAGACGACGAAGCTGGCGCTAAAATGTGAAATTTGGCCGGTAGTCGCATCGTCGCATCAGGCTAAGGCCGCCATAACGGATCGCATTCAATGTGGCAAGCGCAACAATGAGCTGCTGCTGCTGCTGTTATTTCTGCTGCTGCTGCGTCTCTTCTGTGTCCTCATCGTACTCGGCGTCGTCATTGGCGTCGTCGTCAGCGTCATCGTTGTCGCTGTCGCTGTCGCTGTCGTCGTCGTCGTCGTCGTCGTCGTCGTTGTCGATGTCGCTGTCGTTTTCGTTGTCGTAGTCGTGGTCGTAGTCGTCATATTCGTGTCGTGTGTATACAATTTTGCATTAATTTTTGTTGCTGCGGCCAAGTCTTAACTGCAGTTTAGCGTACATTTTCAAACGACGTGCTTCGAAATGCCGTCCAAATGGCCAATTGCCAGTGCAGTGAATATTAAGTATACGCCGCCAGTTGCAAGCGAACAGTGTGTGTGCTGAGCAGAGTGTCGATAGAAGCTAAATCATAATGCCATTTGGCGCCAAAAAACTCAACAACTCTCAGCTTATGTGAGTGTGTGTAGCAAGTAACAAGTTGGCAGCCGCAACACCGTCGAGCAAAAGCATAATTTATCTGATGCACCCATGCAACACGGTTAGCCTTTCCTCCACTTGCCATCGTCTAGTAGTAGCTGCAAAGTGTGCCTATGTCTCTGTCTGTGCTTGTGGCTGTCCCCGAAAGCGGATAGTTGATAGTTGACATTGAGGTTTTCTAGCTATCGTGCTAAGAATCAATTAATGCAATTTAGCATTTTGCGGCATATGAAATTCCAGTTTATTTGCTTCCTCTTGACATAGAGAAATAAAAGTAGTAGATAGTAAGAGAATATCGTAGTCTATTCTGTTGAAATAAATTTAAACCTATCAAATCGAATTTAATTCACGCCGACTAGGAGGCACATATTGCCGATTCGAAAATCCGCAACTGCAGCCGAATATATGAATATGTCGCTCGACGCACTTGATACACATCACTTTCAATAATATAAGCAGCCGCAGGCTGGCAATAAATTTGACTAGCGCCGATTCGACAGCTGCCACTCTGATAATTCGCGAGCAAACTCCTCGAACTAAAACGAAACAGAAACTTTCTCGAATAGCCGCAGGCATGTTTGCGGCATGCGTGAATGAATACCAAATTTAAATTAGCAGCCAAACATACATCAACAAATAAGTAAGCCAATAAACAGTCCATAATTGAAGCCATTGGCGAGTACAAGGAACAATCCAATTCGAGAGCAGCCACAACTGATTTTCAGTAAGAAGTTACCATAAACTAAAGTAGCTTAACTTTTCTTTGGCCACGTGAGATTACTTAATCGCTTGAAAGTCAATGAATATGTGGCTCGTGCTTCGTTTTTTGCTCCCTTGTTGGATGACTCAACTGAATGTACAATGAAATTGATTGTCCGAAAGGTAAGTGACTGAAAACTTCTCTACTCTAAGATCATTTAACTCAGGCTGATTTGTAAGATATACATATGTATATAGTCACATGCAGTTGCACCCCACACTTGTTGCACAGGCGTAGATATCTGAAGAATTAGATATTTTATGCACAAAGCTCGCCAGACACTCGAACAAAGGCTTTTAACGCATTTGCTCAACCACAAAATGAATGCAGCTGTGAGATGTGCCTGCTGAGATATTTATGAGAGAAATAAATTTGGGAATTGCTTTAAAGTGTTTTGTGAACAATTTCAAAGAATTAAGGCAGACAGCTAGTACATCGGCGAAGGCCACATACTCTTGCCATCAGAGAACAGCAAAGAAAAATGTTCTCAGGATCTTCATTCAGTATTCAAGATAAATTGTATTCAAGTCGGACAAATGAAAATGGATGGCAAATCAACTTCTTATAGATAATGGATAGTAAATAAGTTTTCAAAGCAGTATCGAAAGCACTTTTGATCCATAACGTTTAGTATCAATAGCTAAGAGACTCCTTTCTCTATCGGTAGTCGAGCGTCTGTGCTCGACTTCAACTGCGGTAATCTCATATGCTAATCAATATTCCCACAGACTTCAAATGCCTTTACATAATATGTGTAAATAGCCGGGCTGCGCGCTCTCTAACTACACCCGAGTTTCCTTCATATTTCGAATGCAATTTACATATTTTCTTTTATTGTTTTGATAAGCACATGCTGTCCATCGTGCAGCTATTGGCCGTAGCTGTTGCGAGTCGATAGATGGCAAAGCAACATTACAGCATATACCAGATTTTAAACATATATTAAAATATGAAAATATTTTCATAACAGAGTTAAAAATATAGTGAGTATAAAGTAATTTCAGTTTTAATGAAACAGATTAAATATATCCATCTATCATCCAAGCCTATCCTCCGCCAGGCTATGCTTTGTATTCTACTTCACTGTTCAGGCTTTGATAAATTAATTCATCAATAATCTACAAAATGTTAAAGGATCACTATAAAAGTATCAAAATAAAATGAGATTATAATTTCTCTGATTTACAATGATTATTTTTATTACATTATTAAAATTAAATGAATTAAACTAACCTTAAAATAAAATCAGATTGTAATTTCATGATTTAGAATAATTATTATTTAAAATATTAATAAATTGAGATTATAATTTTACGAATGATTATATTGTGAAAATGAAATAATTTTTTTTTTTAAATCGATATACAAATTTTTACTTCCAAAAAAAGTTTTATGAACAACTTAAAATTTAAAACATAAATATTAAAATTGAAAAACAATAGTGCAACTCTCTTTATAATTTTTAAAATAAGTTTAATGTTATTATTTCATTATAGATATTTTAATTGTTTAAAAATATATTCGTTATATTGACTGCGCCTCTCTCCTCCAATTGTAAAACTCTTTTATGGCGCCTTTTGATATTCTTTGCATTCTTTGCCTGAGGTATCTCAGCTCTTATTGGGCTCTGTAGGGTTGCTTCGTCACTTTCGAATTTTTGCCCGTCTCTTATAGCATTTGAATTCAATAATAAACGTTGCATACGCGCACTTGCAGACTAGTCGAGGAACAGTGTCTCTTGGAATTTTTCAATTTCATTTATGGATGTATTTATTTACATATACCTAGAAATATATATAAATAACATATACATGTATATGTATATGTGCGAGTGTATGAGTGGATGCATATATTGCTGAGTGCCGAGCTTCTACTTCATTCGCTTTGCATTACATATACTACATATGCATGCACACACACACACACACACACGTACACTCACACTTACATGTAGCTAGGCTTTTACATACATACATTATTACATAGATGCGCTTATAAAAAGATGAATTCATACGCACGCCTAGTGGCAGCTCGGATAACGCAGGGAATGAAAACGGGCAGGAATCACATGCGATTTGCATAGGGAGAAATATCATCAAGTCGCTGGCGGTTAGTTTGTCTTGGAATCTATGTATGTGCACAAAAAATGACTATGTGAAAGTATGTGTGTGTGTGTGTGTGTGTGTGTGTGTGAGAGAGTATGTGTGTGGAAGAATGCGATGCTTCGCTAGTGATTGTCTCTCCCTGTTGCTCGATTCGCCTTTCTTTTGTTTGCTGCTTGCACTCAGCCTGCTGACAACAGAATTTAATTGTCTCGTTATAAATGCTCGACAGCCAAATACCCTACACACTCATATGAATCACCGTGAGTTCTATTCCTTACACATTATTTATTTGGATAATAATTATATAGACTTTAAAATATGAAAAGGCAGTATATCAGAAAAAATAATAAATAATTTGAAATATCTGATTAGAATATTTATTATATATATGTATCTATGCAATTGCATATTACAGGTTAAGAGAATATAAAAACATATATATTTACAATTTGACTCTTACTACTTATGTAAGCTAAGTATTTACCTAATCTTAAGCCTTTCTGCCAGGGAAATTATTTGTATTGCCAGCTAATTTTATTGAACTGATGGGAAATCAATGCTTGGCTAGGGTATCTTCTAGTCAGTCGCGCTTTGTGTTAGTCCGACGCACAACAAATGCAAATTCAACGCAAATGTGCTTTGTGCTTGCGTGTGTGTGAGAGAGTAGCTCACACATACATACGCACACAGTTAAATATACATTTGAATTCCGTTTCAAGTTTGCAGCAACTGCGCAACAAAATAAGCCAACAAAATGTTGTGAGGGAGCTGGCGAGGGGAAGCAGCTTGGAAATTATTTTTAAAGGTAAGAAAAATATGTAAAAATTTATCCTTTCGCACATTCTGCGCGTGCATGTGTATATATGTGTGTATGTATGTGTGAGAGTGTGTGTGAAGAAAAAGAAAAATAAAAATTGAAAAGCTGGCGGCATAGCCGGCAAGCCACGGTGGAGGCCAAAGATGCTTACAAAAGGCGCTGTGGAAATAAAATAAAAATGTTAAAATAAAAAGCAGCAGCAGCAGCCGCAGCAGCAGCAGCAGCTGCCGCCAGCAAAAGGATTTGCATGCGTGTGACTGTACATGTGTGTGTTTGTAGGTGTTCCTGAGTGTGTGTGTGTGTCTGTGTGTGTGTGTGTGTGTGAGCCATTTGCCTTTTTGCCAAAAGGGGACGCGGCAGTCGCTGGCGCTGGCGCTGGCGACTCTCCCCGGGGAACTATTGTTCTTATTGTTGCCTTGGATATTTTCTACGCTGTTAAGTTGACGTATAAGGATCTGAGGATCTGCCTGCACTTGTAAATACCTGCGTGTGGGCATGTGGGCGTATGGGCGTGTGGAAAGGCACTAAGCCGGAACAAAGCTCAAAATTATGCAACATATTTTTTATTTTATTTCCGTGCTCCGAGCTGCTTTCTTGCCTCCGCTGCCATCGCATTTTCCTTACATATTTATTACGTATTAACGCAGAAGTTGAAGTGCGGACGTATTTGCCTTTAGCTGTGCCTCGCCACGCACATAATTAAATTACATATGTTTTATTGAGCTGGAATTAAACTGATTATCGAAGTGGAATCCTCTTTACAGAGTAGCAAAGACATACTATATACATACATGCATAGGAATTCCTGCTAAAACTCAAATAAGCCAATTCACTTTTGCCAGCCAGGAGAGAACTTCTCCGTATTCATTCGAGGCGAGATTAAATTGAGGACTTATCGTTGCTTTAGCGCTGATCAGTCGCAGCCAACATTTTTCGGTCACTTTTGATGCGCTATTATTTTCTTGCAAGGCGAAAACTTTAAGCTAATATCTGAAATTCCAAAGCTAGTTTTATTCTGCTTTACAGCGTCCGGCCAAAATTGTTCTGTTATGTAGCTCAAAACCAAAATGTCCAGAAATTTAATTAAAATTGCCAAAGTTAATTTTGCTGGCGCAGTAAGCACAACAAATATTTTGCAGCTGCAACTGTAACGGCAACAAAAACTGGACGAAGCGTAAAATATCTAAATATTCATCCTTAGCCAAGAGAGAGAGAGAGAGAGAGAGAGAGAGAGAGAGAGCCAAGCCCTACAAATTTTCACTGTTCCTTTTGGAAGACACACACGCACACACACACACACACACACACACACACTCAGAGAGAGTGTGTTGGAAAATGAGTGCGGGTGAAGGGGAAAGGGAAAAAGGCGAAAACTTTAGTTTCAGACTGTGCACTGGGTTTCAAATAAATTTAATTCAATGTCCTTTCATTCATTCATACAATGGACAACGGCACACGTTGTTTGGCATTGTCCTGCATTTCGTTGGCTGCAAGGTGGAACTTTCTATGCGCTCCATTCAAGCATCGGCAGTCTGACTTTGGCTATTCAATGCTTATTTGTGGAGCTTTCAAAGCTGGCAAAGCGAGTGAAAGGCGCCTCCCCCCAACTTTTCGATGTATGCAAATTGTTGGCGCCAAAGAAATGACCAAAAGCAAAACTTTTTGACACTTAATGAATTGCAAAATGGGAGTGCGGAAGGGGAGCGTACTTTCGCCAAAGAACTGAATCTGGGATTGCCTGATTGGCTGCCAGAAAGTGGAAGTGCTTGGCCAAGACGAGTGCTTAATATGCGCAAATATATTTGCTTTGACATACTTCTAATTGGGCCTGGCTTCGTGAATGGCCAAAAGTAAAATTTATTGCCGAGAGTTGTACGAAAAGTATAGCAACGAAGCAATATTTCTATTATTATATTAGAGGTCTTTGGCCTATTATACTTGATCAATGATGTTATTAAGATACAATGAAACTTTTTCAACAGTTCTTTTATTGATGTCCGTTTCATAAACTAAACATTTCTTCTTTTCTCTATAAATATTCATATCTCAGTACTCTTCAATCGCTCCGCTTTGCAGTCGCCCAGCTGTAAGTTCTCTTTGCTACACTAGCCCAAAGTTACAGCAATCCAACTTGGGCGCAATCAAGTTCACATTCATCCTGCACCACTGCCAACCGCTGGCGGGCTGCAAAACTAACAAACTGTCTCAAGGCGTATTGCCGGTCCTGTATGGGGCAATAAAAGACAAAGCGGAGTCCGAGTTGCCAAGCTGCTTAGCTTGGCTTGGAGAGAGGAACTTGGCATTCGTTTCGTTCTGGTCGGCCCACTTGGCATATGGTCATGCATATTAACAACCTATTTTTATAATGCCAGACGGCGCAGGCGGCCAACTCCTCGCCCTGCCCACCTCCCGGCTAACTGACCAGAACGGCTTTCACAAATGCCCAGCGCCCATTAGCATGCGCTGGCTGCTTGGCGGGGGGATATGGAGCGTGGAGCAGGCAAATCTTAGCAACTGGCTCTCATGACTTACTCAAATGCACATTGGCAGGCGTTGTCGAAAGCAGTTCCAAAAAGGAAATGGGCTTTGCTCGTCGTCACCCTCGCAACTGACATTCTAGCCATGGACTTTGACTTTGGGCCCGAACTGGCAATCGAAGTAGCTGTCGCAGGCGAAGTCTTCTCCTAAGCTCAAGTGGCAGGGCATTTAAATTCAATCGTCGCATTTCTTATAAGTTTCCTTTTCTTTTTAATTTGCTTGTTCCATTTCCCATTTCTATTCCTCCCCCTCTCTTTCTCTCTCTCTCTCTCTCTCTCTCTCTTTGACTGTCTCCCTCATGGCTATGGGTGTGTCCATGTAAGCCCAAAATATCCTCGCTTCCACATATACGACTAAAATACTATTTTTCTATACTTTGACTTTCTCTTCGCTCGAATTACATATACAGAGTATGGCCGGAGTATGCGTGTGTGTTGGTGTGTGCCCTTATATGTATGTGAATGTTATGCGGATGTAATAATTGTCAGCAACACTTTGCGTAGTTTGGAAGCAGGCCACACCAAAAGTCAGCTATCAGGAAATGCCAAACTGAATTTTATGCCAACACCAGCTCGAAATTCCCATCTCCCTCTCCTGTCGTCTCATTGCCCCTCAGCTTACTGTCTGTATGTAAATTGTTGAGTCAATTGAAATTTAAATATTTTCTGGCTCTATTTACTGCATAGTTTTGCAAAGATTGCGGCACATTAAACTCAACTGAGAACCATGCAAATAATATTAAGTATACGCAATGTATGCATGTATATGAATTGTTGAAATACATAAAACAAATATCTTTGTAGCTTTGATTTTCTAATTATATAATTACTAATGTAATAAAAAGGAAATTAGCAAAAAGGGGAATACTCTTTCTTATTGTATTGTGATTTGACGTTCATTATTTATTTATTTTTAAATAATTCAATTAAATTAATTAATTAAAATTAAATTCTTAATTCTTATTGAACATATTTGACTGCAGTGGTGTTCAGTTCAGTATTCATTTTAGAATTTCTTCTGAATCTGAGTATTTATAATCCAGACCCATGCGTAAATTCATGTCTTAAATTTAGTGTGCCAAGTTTGTAAGGCTTATAATTGATCTACTTCATTCTTATACTATTGCTGAGGTTGTGAGGATCAGCGTTCATCTGCCTATTTATAGAGCCCAGACATTTATACCTCTATTGTATGTTCATGCCTGAACTGTTAAGAGTATCATTGAGAATATAAAATGGAGCACTCAATATATTTTGTGGATATCAAAGACTCAATGCAGGCAGCGAATTAGAGAGGCGAGTTCTAAAATCCATTTTCAATACATTTTTGTGGATAGCTCTTCAAGAGATTGTCGATATGCTTGGTAATGTGTAATAAAATGATGTCGCTGCTTACTATTAAATCACAATATTGCAATTTCACCTTCCTCTGGGTCGTACAGCGAATTACAGAGTTGCGGGAGAGTGCAGCCTCGTGCACACAGGGATACAAACAAATGAGCGCATTAAAAATCATAAATGTGATGGGAGGCGGAAGTATCAAAGGGCACGGGTGGGGGCAGAAAAAGGCGAAAGTAATAAAAATGGCGGAGGGGAGGGGATGAGCGTAGATAAAAATTGCGCAACATGACAGTAAAATGCATATTATGCATAATTAACTGTTTATGCGAATGAGTGACAAGCGAAAGGACATGGACCCGGCTACGACTATGACTACGGCTCCGGCCCGGCCCGGCCGAACACGTGCCAAAGCGCGGAGTGCAACAGAGGAGAAAGTTGTGGGGCCAATGACAATGCTTATGCTAATGATAATCATGATAAAAATAATGATAATGATGATTGCGTTCGTTGAAAGTGAAACAATGCACAAGCTGTCGCTCGGCCCTGACTGCCGACTGCAGACAGCTGACTGTCCTGAATGTCCTTCCGTGCTGGGCTCTGGCTAATTTAGACGTTGACTGCTCCTGCTGCTATGGCTTTTAATAATTCACACCCTTCATCCAAACGAGGCGCAGAAAAAAGAGGTTTAAATAAAAAAAAAACAAAAAAAAAGAAAAGCATGCGGAAAATGCTACGACGAGTCGAATGAGGGGGCGCAGTGGAGCTGTGGGGCCTGCAAATCAAGCAGCGGGCGTGGCTGTCAGTGATTTTGTCATTTGGCCAACGTCGCTTTCACTCTGCACACTGTCAATGTGACATGTTTACCATCTGTCTGGGCCTGGTTCTGGGCCTCGTTCTCGTTCTCGTACTCGGATCTCACATAACAAAAGACTCGTTAGAGAAACAACCAATGCATATATACACAAATACAAACACACACACATACATATATATATATATATACATGCTTTAAGGTATTGGGATTCTGGGGGTCATGCTAAACATTTAGACTGCTTTGATATTTTTGTGGCTTTGAGTGCAGCTGCGAGTCGAGTAGGGCTCATGTAGCTGCATTGTGTATAAGCTTAGCTCCTGGTGCAGAGGTTGTTTGATGCCATGTCAGTATGTAGTATGTAGTTATCATTTGCTATGCCTGCCACATGCGACATAATAGGTTGACTTTGATAATCAAGGCCGACAGCAGGGCCCACCTTGACGAATGCCAGTTGACAGACATGCTTTCAATTTGCTAATGTCTTTAATGTTCATCCTTCAAGCTCTTGTCGTGCATAAAGTGAAATATCTGAATATCTGTGAAAAAATCAATTTAAGTTTCTATTAATTATGGGAACAAATTGAATATTGAAATAGAATATGTTGTTTACGAAATATTTTCCACATCCTTCTCTTCTTTAATATCACATATTACTCTCAGTCAATGGCTTTAGCTTTATAAAGATTACTATTTTTCCTAAGATTTTATTTGATGACAATTGAATATCGGGAAAATGTCGTACTATACTTTCCTAATGCTGGAAGAATCTCAGCGCTTTAATGTTCATTGCATAGTTGCTAGGGCGAGTTACCCAAAGGCGAGTTCACCTTTCAGTTCAGTGCAGCGGAGTAGTGGCCAGCAGCTCAATAGATGTCAAGAGGTCTTCTAACAAAGACCTTTTACACCTGAATTAAACCTAAGACTCTGCCGCAGCGCTATGAGTCTCAGCCCACCGCCTTGGCGTGCTCATTGTCGATGCATAATTAAGTAAATGATTCCATGGCAATTGCAAATTGTGCAGAACTGCAGCAAACTATTCAATTTCAGTCATGCGCAAATATTTTATTACCCAGACTGACGCTCAGGCCAAAAAGCAGCAGCAGCGACAGATACAAAGCAGATACCCACACACACACACACATGGAAAACGCACTCATGCACCCACACATTCACAGTGAGAGATAGGCAGCCGCAGCAAATTAATTAATAACGAAACCAACAATGACAATTTTCCGCATGGAAAACATCGACTGTGCAAAACAACAACAGCAATAGCTGCACACGAGAGCCCAGGGTGAGGAAAACCTAAAAAAAAAGAGCAACAACAGCCGCGCTTCCACCGGATAATGATCAGCAGCTGACCGTAATAATGCGGGCCGGGCTAATGCAGTGTCCTGCAGGCTGTCGGTGTCAAAAGAAGAGCCAGGCAGGCAGCCAGGCAGCCACTCAGTTCTACATTTACTGCTAGACTGCTAATAAGCTCTTCTACTCATAAAAGCTTTCGTAGCTTAATCTAATGAATTAGACACGCCCATATGTATATCTAATTTTGAATATATATATTTTTTTTTTTGGCTTAGGAGTTTTCATTTGTTCGGTTGACTATCAAGTTGACTTTGATTGCCGTGAACAGAGTCGTGCTCAGTAGGAATAATGAAACAAGTTAATCTATCAGCTCAATACTCGTTGAATCATGCAATCTCAGATACTTTTATTAAAAAAATCAATATTATTATTAAACTTTATTAATATGAATATGCCAGAGAAACAATAATTTACCTACTATAATTTTGTGACATTAATTCTAAAACCTCCAACAAAACATGGATTTTATTAACAGGATACAGCTCAATAAGCCTGACTGTTTTCGATGATAACTTTAAATAGTGAAACATGACTTCTTTATGAATCAATCAAATGCATATCTGCGTCAATTCGCACATTCTACACCTAAGAGAACGACAAAAAATAATGCATACACACTCAGAGGAGAACGACAGTTTTTTTTTGTTCCGTTTCTATATTCGTCTGAGAGTTTAGGGTTAAGCTATTTGCGTAAGACTTTTTTAAAGAGACTTATTTCGTGACTTACACCATAGACATTCGTACGCTGCATCTTATTCAGGAATGGAGATCTTGTATGAGCAATCCTTCCCGATTTCAAATTCACACATACACATTTTTATAGACACATTTACGCACACGAGTTACCAACCCAACACTCTTGCCACTAATACTCTGGAACGGGACTCATCAATACACTCATCAATATCCATCTACTCTTTTTGAACACATATGCATCTATTCTTTGTAAAATCAAACTGACACATATATGTGAATGTAGGAATACGAAAGAATTGAATAAAAACGCAATTCTGTTTTGGCATTCGTATTGAGCAGACGTTTGATCTGTAGTGATAGATCTCATACACATACACCCACACTCACACCATTCAGCTCCCGATGACAATTCACACACATAACCCTCGCATGCACACCAACATATACATAAACAATGATTTGTTGCACTGAGCACAATTAAATGTCCTTGAATGACGATCATGGAAAAATCCAAAAACAAATCGATGCAGTACGAGCGAATTGTTTGATAACTACTGCAGTTAGTAACTCTTTGAGGTTTTTTTTTTCAAAGTGTGAGTGAAAGTGAATTATTTTCGGATTTTTGCAAGTTCTGATTAAACGTTAAGAGTCAACCAAGCATCATTTTATACTCATTTACAAAACTAAAAGCTAGGTGCAGTTGGCGCGGCTAGAGGCTTACATATACATATATGTATATTCCTTTTTATACCCTGAACCCATTGAAAATGGGAATTCAGGGTATAATGTTTTTGTGAAAATGTATGTAACAGGCAGAAGGAGACGTCGCAGACCCCATAAAGTATATATATTCTTGATCAGCACAAAAAAATAAGTTGATATAGCCCTGTCCGTCTGTCCGTCCGTCCGTCCGTCCGTCCGTCCGTCCGTCCGTCCGTCCGTCCGTATGAACGTCGAGATTTCGGAAACTACAAAAGCTAGAGAGCTGAAATTTTACATGAACACTCGTATCTTAGTTACGCAGTACAAGTTTATTTTGTTTTTTCGATAACTCATCCCATTCCTTAATTATCGATAAAAAATCGAAAATTCGTTTACGTTTTTTAGGTTTTTCGAGCATAACTTCTACACCGTTTTAGCTAGAGACTTCAAATTTGTATATTTAGATAGATATTATGGATACGCAAATTTTGTAATTTTCACATTTTTGATGCCACGCCCCCTTCGCCCCCAATTTGAAAAAAACGCATTTCAAATACTAGAGACTTGTAATTTGGCAAATAGACAGATTTGAATGCTATTAATATATTCTGAAAGTTTCATGAAGATAGTCCATCTAGAAATGGAGTTATAAGCGTTCAAAGTACAGCCCATCCCACCCCCAAACGTCGGCAGCAACTGCTCGGTTAGCAGAGCACGCGCTTATACGTGCGTAAAGAAGAAGAATATTAATTTTTTTTGCAGGGTTCAGGGTATCTCGTAGTCGAGCCGTCTCGACTAGAGCCTTCTTACTTGTTCAGAATTAGAAACTGAACATTTCACGACTTTATTACTGTCGATCTCCTCTATTGATTTGACAAAAATGATATTTATATACACTTTAGGGTTATGAAAATCGGAATTCGGAATTGATAGCCTTCTGATAAGTACAGACTATTTGAAATGTTCAAAGTTAAGGAAACCTTCTGTTTATCATATTCAGTTCATAAATCGTTTCGAAAGGCTATAAGTTACTCCCAAACGCCAGAAATTCATTCTTAGGTTATTCTTTAGAATTCAGTGTTGATATCTTTGAAGGCAGCTCCTCTTGACTCAAACTTCAAACAAAGGCGATAGCGTTTTTCTTACACTAGCGTCCTTTGGTTTTTTTATGATTCGAGTTTGAGCTTCCATTTTCAACAGTTAAATTTAATTTGAAAATGCTTAAAACGCGGCTTCTTTCCTTGCTTCCTTGCCTTTTATTTATTTTTTCTCTTTGAGTTACTACATACGGGGAGTGTGTGTTCGAGTGTGTGTCTGGGTGGATTCCTCAACGTGGTTAGGCTGCTCCCGCTAACTGGTGAAGCTTCAGCCGGTTCTTCCCAGCGGCTCTGCCTGCGGCAGAAAAACTTAACAGAGCTGGCGAGTAAAAATGCAGTCGGCGACTTTGGTGCATTCGCAAGCAGGAGTTGGCAACGTTTGTGCATAAATGATGACTGGAGTGTGTGCGAGGAAGCCTCGCTCATTGTGTTGGCCGCACGTTGCGCATACGTCGCGTTGTCTGAGCCACAACAAAAATATTAACGCACACACAAAGTAAACATGCAGAATTATATGTAATGTGTGTGTGTGTGTGTGTGTGTTCTTCTGTCCGGTGTTGCCAACAATTGTGATATTTTTGCTGGCGCGCTATCAGAGCACACAAGTCCAATGTCAAATATGCGACTCTCGACGCCGCTGTTGGGAGGCAAGACAATGAAAATGCTCTTCGTCTGCGTTGACTCTCGGTGTTGGCATTAAAAAAAAAAAGACAGAAAAACTAACAGAAAATAAAATAAATGCGGCACTCACTCTCACTGGTAGTTCCAGCTCAGAGTTGGAAGCGACGTCATTTTGTCATTCCAGTAAATGGCAACGAAGTTTGTGGAGGCTCTTGGCTCTCGACTCTCGACTCTCGGCGAACTTAGTCACCACATGGCAGGAATACAATTGCTTTTATGAAATTAAATTACGGCACACATATTTAAACACTCCCAGTGGCTGAGTTGGCAGGGGTGTATGGGTATAGCATCTACTGCAGTCAGCAATTCAGCTGCACGGCATGACGAGTCCCTCAAACGAATCCTGCTGGAAGTTGTAGCCAACTGCGGACGAGAGTTGCTTTAATGCGTTAATGTGGATTAAAAAACAATCTTTGCAAGTCTATGAAAGAGACGGATAAATTCACTCAAAATGTCAGCAAAATTCATCTACATATACAGGCAAAAAGCTTCTCTTTAAAGCTAAAAGAGAATTTTATAGATATTAGAATTTATTAAGAATGTTTTTATATATTAAAATATGAATACAAGTACTTGATTATAGATAAAGAAGATAAAGAATTTATTAAAATTTGTATGTTTATCGCTATTATTATTATTAGTATTTTCTTTATTATTATTTTTCTTTATTAAAAAATCATTTTAGTGTTTTTAATGTTATTTAATCTTGTTTAAAGGTTTAACAGCAATGATTGATTATTACTAGAAAACAAATTATTACATTTATTACAATAATTGACATATAATAATAATAATAATAATAATAATACTAATAATAATAATAATAATAATAATAATAATAATAATAATAATAATAATAATAATAATAATAATAATAATAATAATAATAATAATAATAATAATAATACTAATATTAATAATAAAATGTTATTGATAATAATTATATATATTAACAAATATTAGTAAAGACATAGAATTGTAAAGCCAAAGATAAGGGAGATAATTCAATAAAGATCAAATTGTATTTTATTTTATATCTTCTTTAATTTTAATTGAAACATGATTACTTTAGTTTTTTATATTGGTTCCTTTTTTGAGAGTAATTTGAGCAAGAACTAAATCTTAAATTTAAATAATTTTTTTAAAATGTTAGAGGGAAAGAAGAGCTTTATATAGAAAATTGCTATAGAATTCTAAAATAAATTAAGAATTAACAAATTGAATAATAATAAAAAATATTTAATATTTATTTATTGCAATATTTATCTTATTCAGCCACAAAAATTAACAGAAAAGATTCTAAAAAATTTAAGCAATATTTTAATACATCTATTTAGAATAGTTGAGTTTAGTTGATTTCAAAACCGTTGCTGTTCGGAATAATAGTTTTATAATTGAAAGTCAAAGATTCAAATAATTTATATAAGAAATGATATTAATAATTTGGCATTATCCGTTTATTTAATATTGTTGTTAAAGCTCAAACAGCAGCTAGCTGAATTCGGATTATTTAAATTTTGTTTATTGTTTTTTGCATTTTTAGGAAACAATTTGAATATCTTACGTATATCAGATACATATGTCTAGACGATATGCTTCGTTGTCATGCTTCTTGCATTATAAGTCAATACGCAGACTCTGATAATGTAAATCAAAATTGTAAATTAATTTCCTCTAGTGACAGCGACCTCACCATCTGCTCTCCCCACTGGCCACGCCTCATCTCGAGTGTCCTTCCTCTTGGAGGCTGATGCCGAATTACAAACAATTCCACTTTAGGCAAGCAGCCGCAACAGCTTGTGGTTACACAGCTGGAGCCCATAACGAAAATGTGAGTGGTGGACAGTGGGCGTGGCATTTAGATATAGAATGTCTCACATATACAAACACATGCAGAAGCACACCTGTTCGTGTGCACAAACTGTTTGCCAGCTTAAAACTTGTTTAGCAATTCGGAATTTTTAAATCCCATTAAATTTGCAATCAGTGCTTGATTTGTTTACCCAGGACTTGGCCCAATGCTTCGATATAAAATGTGTCTAACTCTCTTCTCTCTCGCCTCGGCTGCATGCGACGACTGTCTAGACAATAGGCATTCGATGATTCAATAGTTAAATTTCCAGTTTCCACACAAATAAGCAAATACCCCTCCACTGAAGCGAAGAGCGCAATAAAAGCTTTCTATTTAGTTAAGTTATTAAATATATCAATTACCATTCGATAAATGTCGCCGCCCTCCGGACAGCCCTTCACTGCCTACGTATTGTATTTGCCTGAGGATTTTCCCTATCTAACGGATGGAATCAGCAACGGTGTTTGCTATTATATTAAGTTTGACCCAACTCTGCAAAGTACTCTATATCCGCATCTGAATCTGTATCCACCCATAGCTGCAGCATCTGCCACAGCGTCTGGATCTGCACAGCATGTGTAATTAAGCAAAAGTTGATAATGTGTTGATTACTTGAGGTATTTACGCAATATCATGTTTTGTCTTCAATTTCCCAGCGAATGCACAAACAACGATAAACAATTTTATTGCTGTCTATTGCTAATTGTCATTATTTAATTGCTTTTACAACTGTTTCACAGAGGAGAAGCATTTCTTGCCTTCTGTAATTCAAGGCCAACCAATTCGGGCTCACGACGCAAGCAGAGGTGGAATAATAATTTAAATTTGAGCAGACAATTAAATTGCTGATTTAATTATATTTGGCATTAGCTAATGCTTCAGCTGTCGAGAATTTAAATGAAGTTTCGTAAATATGCATCAAACTTTGCTTAATTCAAGAGATGTATCCTACTTTCGACGTGGATTCCTGCTGCCTGATTTCCTTCTAGACTTGCATTACTTCTGCGTGTGCAGAAAGGAAGCGTAGAATTCTTTGGGATTTCAGAGGATCTCGTAATCGAGCAGCCGCGACTAGAGCTATCTTCATTGTTTTTAAATAGTATATCTATATTAGATATATATCAGATTCACCCCAATAATTGATAACTTCTGAAAACTTCCTTATTAGAACTATTTACTTTCCCTTTAATTAAATAAAGTAGTAATCTAGTCGCGAGTGCTCGATTAGAAGACATCCTGTATCTAGACAGGAGTTGATACTCATTCTTCTATATTTCTTTTGTACATACATAACAAAATGGGAAATTCATTAATAAATTTCAAATAAATTCCATTCAGCTATCATGAGATTCCACAGACAATGAATGAGACTGGATGAATAGTGTTCGATGTAAAAAAAAATTGATAGAAATTAAAATAATTTTTAATAATTTAATTCGACTTCAGTCAACTTGATATCGTATTTGTTCATATTCAATATAATTTATTACACCTAAATGTGGAATTAGTATTCTTCTACCTTTGCTTTGTATTTAACTCAGTCGATTGCAGGAGCAAAACGGGAAAATTACTCAATATACTCGTGCACTTGGAAACACGCAATCAGTTCAACTTTCAAATGCCAGCCACGAATTTTCCAGCTGCATTGTATTGTAATTCAAAACCCCTTACACAGGTCAACTGACAGCAGTTGCCGCCCAACACCAACAACAGCAACAACAACGACAACAACATCAACAACAAAAACAACAAAAACAACGGGAGGTGCAACGGCAGCAATAACGAATGCAATTGCCAAATGCCAGAAAGAAAATAGTTTAAGTGCAAAATTTTACGCTTTATCGAATTACCCGCGGGTGCTTTAACTTACTGCCAAACTTTTTGGGGGGCAAAAGTTGTGCAGCACGAACTGTGGGCGGCCAACGGACGGGGGGCGGTGTTCGGGGATTAGGGGTGCTCACAATTTATGATTGTAAGGTGTTGCAATGGAAACTAAAAGCAGTTTTTCGTTTTCTTGGGTAAATTTGTTATATTTTCTTACTGTCACCTAGACCATTTATTAAATGAGTTGGCAAAGCTAATCGAAGAGTTATGGACGAACCCGTGGAAATGGAAGAAATTGTGAATCACTCGAACTGTTGTTGCATCCACGAACTGCCTTGACCTGCATCCCACCTGGCTGGCATAGATTGCCTTCCCCTACCTGCTGCCGCTGCTGCTGCGCTCTGTTCGGTATGGCCCATTCCCATCTGGGAACGAACTTGGTCCAACGGAATCTACTCACGGAGCATACGGCAGACGGCATGCGGCATGGGCTAGAACAGGTCAAAAAACCGGACCAATAAAAAAATAATTTATAACAAAGCGACACAAGGCGAGCGAGACTCGACTCGAGCCAGCCGCAAAAACGTGCAGCTAAAATTGCCCAAAATGCTAAAGTAAGATTTATGCAAATCGGAAGTAAACATTAATCAAACTTTTTTGCTATGCGAAACTCCCCCAACAGTTGCTGTTCCCTTTGCCCTTGTTGTTGTTGTTGTTGTGTTGTGTGAATGGCAGGCCTAGAAAAACATGGCATACTTTGCGGCGCCAGCAGCCAGATTGCACGCCAAGGATTGTGGGTCAGAGATACTCGTGCAACGAGCGGAAACTGAAGGAAGAAGGAATCACAAAAAAAAGGAACCTTGTGTAACTGGCCCTTCTTACGGCACTTTTGCGTGTGTGTGTGTGTGTGTGTTTTTTTTAGCGTGAACTTCATAAATTACGACGTCATATGCCAAAAATAGTCGCACAACGGAATCTCATCGTCATTTATATTGAAACGTCAAATCAACGGAACGTGTGCGTTCTCCTCACATGCCAGAGTACGCCTCGCATAGAAATGTTGCAACTCAATGCCGATGGGACACAATTCCAAGAATTTCTGTCCCGCCACTTGGGCCAATTGTAACTAACACAGTTCACAATAGATAAATGTAATGGGAGTTGATGTATTTCAAAAACTTAACTAGTCCATTCAACTACAACATGAAGCCGGCGTGGGATCGACTCCAGAACGTTTAGTTACCGAGAGTCGAGTGAACTCCTCTGCAGTTGTGGGGTGAATGCCAACAGTGTTGAGCAGCGTTTTAATAGTGAGGCCCGACTTCAGAGCGGCGGCAAATCCTTGAATGACCTCCCCAGCCACGGGACCTATGTAGTGCAAGCCGAGAATCTTCTGGTCGCCGGACACCTCGGCCACAGCCTTGAGGTAGCAATGGCGAACACTCTTCTGCGGTATGAAGAACTCGGTGGGCTTGTAATATCCGTGGAACACCTCAATATTGTCAGCGCCCAGCCTCTCTATAGCCATCTCTTCGGACATGCCTACGCAAGAGTACTCCAGTGGGGTGAACACAGTGGTAGCCACGTCAGTGTAATCCATTAGCTGTGTCGAGCCAGTGAAGAGGCGTCGAGCCAACAGACGACCGGCTAGGATGGCCACTGGGGTCAGCTCAGGCCGGCCATAGATGATGTCGCCCACGGCAAAGATATGGGGTACACTGGTCGCCTCTGTGTGATCGACAATGACCTTGTCGTTGTAGGTCTGCACGCCGGCGACGCCAAGATTAAGGTCCTCGATTAGCCCCTTTCGTCCGATTGCCCA